>JAYJMJ010202787.1:0-40534 GCA_036873875.1 Laminaria ephemera
CTAAAGCTCTACTCGAAGTAATTGTTGAAACAAATTGATCTCAAATTTTGATATCTTCTACATTCCCTTCATATTTAGTATAAAGTTTTAATGGAATTGTATCATCTCATAATTCTGTAAAATTATGAAGTGTCAGTCCATTTGGAACATATGCAGAGTTTTCAATTGATGTAAATAGTTGGATAATCGATCCAAGAGGAACATTATTTTTACTAATTTTATTTACGTCAACTACATAAGAAATTTTTCAATTAGTAAATTCATAATTACTATAAAAATTATAAATTCCATCTATTGATTCAATCTCAGGACGAATCGAATCAAGATAATCAGAGATTTCATCTATATTATCACCAGTGACAAAAAATCAAATTTCCTTCCCACCTGCCATTCAACCAATAACAACATTGTATAAATCTTTTACAAATGGATATTTTGGTTTAATTTGAGCATTGATATATGTTTGTAAATCTTCTGCAATTAAGACAGATGAAATATTTCTATCGTCTCCATCTATGAGTTTAATATTTAAATATGCTTGCGAATCAGCTGTTGGATTTGAAGCAGATCAAATAGCACTACTAGAATAAAGATTTCAAATATTTATATAAATATATTCTACATAATTTGGATATTTTTCATCTAAATATTCATTTACATCAGTCAAAATATTATTTGTAGCTTGAGAATTTTTATCTAATGAATAACCAAGTGGATATTTAATATTTAAGAAAATATTATCTCTATCTGTTTGAGGCATAAAGTCATTTTTAACAACTCATGAACCTACAAGATAAAATGAAGCAAATAATGCTACCCAAAAAATAATTATTGTAGCAAATGCCCTTTTTTTATTTTTAATTAATTTTTTTGTAAATTTACTAATTTTTACTCAAATTTTTTCTAAAGGTTTTGTTAAAATTCATTCTGCTTTATCAACATTTTCTGGAAGAACTTTTGATAAAATAATTGGAAGCATAAATATAGAAACCACTAATGAAGTGATCAAAGTAAATGCAATTGTGATACTCAGTGGTCAGATAAATGCACCTACTGTTCCGGTAACCATAAATAATATTGGTAAGAACATGAATACAGTAATCAGTGTTCCTGGAATAATAGACCACATATATTTTTTAAGTGCATTTGATGCAGCTTCCCAAAATTTAATATCTTTATGTGCATTAAATTCTCATACAATTCATTCTGTAATTACAATCAGGTTATCTACCATAATTCACAGCGTTAATACCAATGAAAATGATACTACTGAATTAAATGAATACCCAAGAAAACTTAACAGTATAAATGTAATAAAATATACTAGAGGGAAAGCAATAGTTACTCAAAGAGACGTTCTTACTCAAATAAATAAGAATAAAATAATCATAATTGTGAGACCAGTTTGCCGGAAATTTGAAACAAATGTTCCGTACATATTATCAATATCTTTTGATTTTGAATATGTTTCAAAGACTTTCATCGAAGTATTTGAAGTTTTCCATTGATCAATAGATCATTGTACATTTTCAATAATTTTTTCAATATCTGCTCCAGGAGTAACTTTTACATCAAATGAAACAGTATTATAAATTTCAGAATCTGACATGATATATGATTTTTGTCTTTCTGATTTTTCTTCGAAGTATACTTCTGAAATATCACTGAGTTTAATACTTTGTGATTCAATATTCACTATATCTGTATTTTTTATTTGCTCTAGAAGAGTATCTTTATCTTTTGAAAAAGTAATAATTTCATAACTATACAAACTTCCTCAAATATCTTTTTTATCAACAGGTTGGTTAATAAAAATATTTCCTAGAATATTATATACTTGAGAAATATTCACTCAAAATTGATTAATTTTTTCATAATCTAAATACACACTAATTTTTTCTGTTGGTTCTCATGTTACTATAATTTCAGAAACTCATTCAACAGATTTTAAGCTATCTTCTAAAGATTCAGCTGAATCATAAATAGTTTTAGAAGTAGCATTTGCACTCACTCAAAATGAATAAATTGGAGTATCATTTGGTGAAATTTGTTTTACTACAGATCGAGCTGTATTAGCTGGAAATGCTCAACCAATTTCATCAATCACATCTTTTAAATCTCATTTTGCTTCTGCGATATCTTTATCATCATTAAATGTTGCAATAACAGTAGAAAAATTGAAATTTGAAACTGATTCAATTTTTTTAATTCACGAAATAGATTTTATTTCATCCTCTAGCTTATTTGTAATTTGTTTTTCAATTGTTTCAGGACTTCCTCCATAATTAATAGTATTTACTACAAACATAGGCAGTTCAACTGCTGGATTTTCTTCCTTAGGTATACTTAAAAAACTCGCTATTCAGACAATAAATCCAAGATAAATTAATAGCCAGAAAAAAGTTAACTTTTTTTTAATAATTTCAACTAACATATATTTTTTTTTGTTATTATTGTTGTAAAGTATCTCAGAAATCAACTCCAAATAGAATTAAAATTTCTCAGTTATTCATTTTTCAGATTTTTACTTTTTTATCTTCTACACTATCAGCAGTTTTCATTTGAACATAATATCCATCTAATTTTGGAAAAACATAGTTAATTGGAATCCAAATTTCATCACTAGAAACTTGAGAAATTACTTTTATATCTAAATAATCTCACTCTTTATAGTTTGAAAAATCAATTTCTCCTTCGTATGTATAATTCTGTGTTTGAGCATTTCTTACTGGTGATTCAGAAATAATTGTACCAGTTCCTGCTAAATCTCAATCATAGTAATATTTAAATTCCATTCCATTTGATAAAGATTGTGGAGAATATATTTCTAATTTTAAAGAATTATCCTTTGGTACAATTGTACAAATTGGTGTTCATGCTTGTACATTATTATTTTGACTAACAAGTTTTTTATTTACTGTACCTATAGTAGCAGCGTATAGTACATCTTCTCTAAATGCAATATTAAGTTGATTGATAGCTTGTTGTACATTGAGAATATTAATATCCATTTCTTTTAATCTAGATTGTTTTGTATTTTCTAAATCTGTATATTGTTCTTTTAAGTTTTCATTATTATTACTCAAAGTTTTTATATTACTCGAAAGAGTAGTTTGTTGAGTAAGTAATTGTGATTTATTAGATTCTAATTCTTTTTGTTGTGCTTGAAATGATAATTCAGTAGTATTTTTATTATTTACTAAAGTATCTAAGTTATTTTTCAAAGCTATTAATTGATTAGAAATTCCTAAAAATTCACTATATAAACTATCTATATTTTGTTGAGAAAGTGAACCAACTGAACTTACTGAGTTATTTACTACATCTGAAGATTGTTTAAATAATTCTGCTACTTCACTGATTTTATCAGCTAATTGTTGATTATTAAATCCTGAAAATTGGTTATCAAGTGTTTTAAATTCTCAAATCATTTCTTTAGCAAATGTAACATGAGTATTTTTTAATCATGTATTTTTTACTCATAAATAGTCTTTATAATCTTCATACGCATCATTAGAATTTTCGGTAATATCGTATACTTCCCCTATTCTTTTGAGTCCAGATTCAATAGTATTAAACGATGTTTTTTTCAAGTTTATAATTGAATCATCAATATTATTTAAAGAGCTTTCTTTGTTTTGTTGTAATAAAACCATAGATTCTTCAATAATTTTTAATTGATTTTTGATCCCTTGAGAATTATCTCAAATTGTATTATTTACAGAATCAATTTGATTTTCTATTTCTGATTCTTGTAAACCTAATTGTCTATATTTACTGTCAAAATTTGCAATCGTTGTATTCCTAATTTGTTGTAAATTTGATAATTGTGATTTCAAAGAATTAATTTGTACTACATTATTTTGGTAACTCAAAGAATTTTTATCTGGGGAAATACGAGCTATAACTGTATTATATCAAACTTCTTGTCCTTCTGTACATTGTAATACTGTAACTTTTCACGCAATATTTGCTGAAATATTCTTTACATTATTACTTAAAATATTTCAATATACGTTAATATTTGCGTTATCTTTTCATCAAACTATATAATCTATACTTGTTTTTTCTCAAATAACTTTTGTTTCTTCTATTTCATTATTAGTTCCACAACTACTTAAAACTGTTGTTAAAAGTACTAATGCTAAGATTTTTTTCATATTATTTATTTAATAAGTATACTTTTTCATACATATTGTATACTTTTTTATACTTTTGCAAATCAAAATAAAAAAAAGTTCTGATATTTAACTATCAAAACTTTTTTCTTGAGAATTTTCTTTTATATAATTTAATATATATTCTATTTTATCATTTTTTATAAATCCTATTCAGATACATCATTTTCAAATCACCAATAAGTTATCTTTTGGTTCTATTTCGAGTTTATTTCTCACACTTGCAGGAATAACAAATTGTAGTTTTGATCCAATATTAATGGTTCATTCATGTTCTACAGTTTTATTTTTTATTGCACATTCTTTTTCTATATTTTCTTGTGATCAAATTCAAAATCATATTCTATCTATAATAGCTATATCTAATTCCATAGATTCCTTAATATCAAAATCAAGTCTTGCATCTTTTGGAATAATTACTTGTCATTTGGGACCAATAGTGACAACACCATATATTTTTAAATTTATTTCGGGATTCATTTTTTCTCTAAAAAAATAATTTTTCAGCCTTATTATATGAAAATTATTTTATTCTGTCAATGAAAAAATATTTTCATTATCAAAAACTCTCAATATATATTGAGAGTTTTTGATAAAATTATAGATTACTTTAGTATATTTATAATATCTTGTGGTTCTGTTCTTTGTGTATAATTTGTGTTTGCCTGAGCAAATTTTACTAGTCCATCAGTTCCAATTACATATGTTGCAGGAAGTGGGAGTTCAAAGTTTCTATCTCAATTAAATTTTTCTACATTTAAACCAAAATTATTATAAATATCAATAATTTCATTTTTTAAATTAAATGTTAATTTTAATTGTCTAGATAATACATTCCCTTTATCACTTAAAACTAAAAAAGTCAGTTTATTTTTTTGTTTTGTATCGAGTGAATTATCTGGTGTTTCTGGAGAAATAGCTACTAATCTAGCATTATATTTTTCAAACTCAGGCATAAATTTTTGAAGTTCACGTAATTCTAAATTACAGTATGGACACCAACCACCTCTATAAAATGAAATAATTACTGGACCTTTTTTTAATAATTCGTTAATATCAACCTGTTTTCCTGTTGCATCTGGAAGTGTAATTTCAGGAAATTTTTCTCATACACCAACTATATTTTTATCAATTCACGTTTCAGCAAGATCTAAATCAGCAGCTTGCATAACTTTTACAATATCTTCAGGAATTTTTGATTTACTTTCTGCAACTAATTCTTCTAATTGTTTGTTTAAAGTTTTCATATTATTTGGTTATAATAATTAATTTATTTACTTATAAAAATATTATCTTTTTATAAATAAAATGAGACAGTTAAAAATTTAACTACAAACATAATAATATTTCACCTTAATTTTTTCTTAACTATTTTTATTTAATTATTTTTCTAATTTTATCTGAATAATTTTTATCATCTCCAAATTGTTCTGATAAGTCATTGATTTGGTAATATTTTCTTGCTTCTGGAAGAGTTAATTTAGTATTTATGAGTCATAGTTCATAAATCACTTTATCACTATTAGAAGGAAGTAATGCTTCGAGTGACCAAGGTATTTTTTCCTCTCTGAGTTCATTTACATGTGACAAAATACTTGTAGTACAATTTTGTGTAATAGTATTATAAAATTCTGCTTTTTTACTCAATTCATCTGCTCTTTCTAACATTGATATAAATAATTTTTGAATTTTTTCTTGAGTCGTTTTGATTGGGTACATTATGACATCATCTTTACGATAATTTGCTCTGAGTTTTACAAAATCTGTTTCGCTTCCAATCATATAGACTATTTCATATTCTCTCATAATTCATTTTATTGGAGAAAAACTTTCTCATTTTTCTTTACGAATTTCAGCAGAGATTATAATATGTTCTCAATTATTTAGTCAGAATGAAAACATAGTATGAGCTGGTCAATCAAAATCTGAAAAGGGTTCAATAATATAATCTAAACTTTCAATATGATTAATATCTATATTTTTATCATAATAACTTATTTCATAATCAGTTTCAGAAGAATATTTAAAATCTCTCATATTTTTAATATCAACCTCAGAATCAGAAAAAGAAATTTCTGGTAATATTTTCTGATCCATTTCCCAGTCTCTATCATGAGATGGCTTACGGGAAAATAAAATTGCAACAGTAGCCATAAATATAATTATTAATATAACTCAGAATTTAGATTTTTTTGACATAATATAAAAAAAAATGATATATAAGAAAAGTATATGAATAAATTGGATATATAGAAAATAATGTTAAAATATTAAAAATATTAAATTGAAAATAATAAATATGAACCAAAAAATATTTCTTACAATTATAATAATGATATTATTTTATAATTGAGTGTATGCAAAATGAATTATTTATGATTGAAGATGAAATGATTCCCCGTGGCCAATAATCGCACTTTTATTTTTTGGAATATATTTTTTTATATATAAAGTAAAAAGGTCGAAAATGATTCAAAAATCTAAAAACGATTTAGCAAATGCTTTAAAAAAAGATTCTTCATGGGATATTCAATGATTAAAAACACATGTAGAACATGTTTTTCATAAATATTATAAAGATTTAAGAGCAAAAAACACTATAAATATGAAATCATATATGACTAAAAAGTGTCATGCAAAAATCAGTAGATATATTGAATACGAATTAATTTGAAACCAAAGAATACTAAAAAATATTACACTCAAAGAATTAAATTTTATGTCTGTTCGTGATCACCCATGAAAGAATTGAGATGTATTTACAATAGAAGTATCTATGTCATTGATTGATTATATTATTGATGAAAAAACATGAAAATTTTTAGAATCTAGGATACCAAGTCGTAGTAATAATGAATCCTATAAACATTATAAAGAGAGAGTTATGACTAAAAATACTGATATATTAGAATATTATGTATTCATTAGATGTGATAATAAATGGTTATTAAACAATATAAAACCAAAATTTTCTATTATTTGAGATATTAACTGATTACCAGAATCTGAAATAAACAAAATACTCCAACAAGAAAAAAATCCAAAATTTACAAGTGATCATATATTATATACAGATTAGGTTTTATATAAATTGAATATACAAAAAAAATATGTTAAAATATAGAGAATCTTAAAATCTAATAAAAAATATGAATAAAAAGATAATATTTTCTCTCATAATTATATCGTTATTTTTCACTCTCTATCTTTGAGTTGATGCAAGAGCTTGATGAGGATGAGGTGGTGGATGATGAGGAAGTGGTTGAAGTTGAGATGGCCCAGGTTGAGCTATTACTATGGTTATAATGGGATTATATTATGCTATATATGAAATCAGAAGAAGAAAAATGATAAGTAAAGCTAAAAAAGATTTAGAAGATGCATTAAAAGAGGATTCTTCATGGGATATAAACAGCCTTGAAGAAGAAGTAAAAAAAGTATTTTTTACATATCAAGAAGCGTGGACAAAAAAAGATATGAATATCATTGCTCCACACATGACGAAAAAATATTTAAAAAAAGCCAGTCGTATTCTAAAAACACAACTTACAGGAAAAGTGAATATCTTAGAAAACATAAATCTAAATAAACTCACTCTCATGTCAGTCAGAGACAATCCTGGAAGAGATGGAGATATGTTTGCTATGGAAATTTCAGCTTCAATGATAGATTATACAATAGATGAAACAAATCATAGATTTACATGATCTACCTCATCAAGACGTAAAAATGAATCTCAAAACAGTTATGAAAGTAGAGCTATGAATGAAGCCGAAGCTTTCAAAGAATATTATATTTTCATAAGATATAATGGGAAATGGTTACTCAATAATATAAAACCTAAATTTTCTATTATTTGAGATATTATAGGATTATCCGAATCTAACTTAAGAAAAATATTAAAACAAGAAGAAAGTAATAATGAAGTGAATGATGATATGTTATATACAGATTAAAAAAATATCAATAATTTTATTGATATTTTTTTAATCTAAGAATAATATTATATATATTAATAATTTTAAATTCGTGTTTGTTAATATATGTTTTTTAATTAAACTCAATTACATAAAATTATATACATTTATTTTTCAAATAAATATACTTTTCAATGAATATAAAAAATAATTCTAAAAATCTCCTCGCATTAAATAAACCAAAAGGATATATAGTAACCAGATCAGATGAACGTGGGAGAAAAACAGTGTATGATTTACTTCCAGATTGGGTTTTTAATAATGGATGGATGCCTATTGGGAGGCTCGATTTAGAATCTAAATGACTGTTATTATTCACTCAAAATGGAAAAATAGGAAATGCTCTCACTCAACCAGGAAAATGTAACAAAATTTATGAAATTTGGGTAAGGGGTCATGTAACTGATGAACATATTATATGAGCCTTACAATGAATTGAAACTCCAATTGGTATACTCAAAGCTAGAGTTGTAGAAAAAATATGAAACGGTTGAGCAAAAACAAAGCTCAGAGTACAAATAGACGAGGGAAAAAATAGACATATTCGTCGTTTATTCTGAGCAATGAAAGATCCAAAATTTGGAACTCCACTAAAAGTTATGAGTTTAACAAGAATAAGTATTTGAAGTCTAGAATTAAATATCGAAAGTTGAAAATGGGATTATCTTTCTGAAGAAGAAGAAAATGATTTATTAAAAGGTTTAGTATAAGTATTCTTTAACGTAATAAAAACGGCTATAAATAGCCGTTTTTTATATTTATTTTTGTTTGGAGGTGCTATACACTCCAGCAAGTTTAAAATTGTTGTTGAATATTAGCTTTAGGAGGTAATGTATTATTTTAACTAATCTATAATATACCATTTCCCATAAATTGACCAATCATTATAATGATAAATACTTGTTAAGTACGAATCTAAATTATTAAATTTCAATATGATTCAATTTTCACATTGAGTTTTTGATAGACTAGATTCTATATCATCTCATAATTGAAAATCTTTAATAAAAGTAGACCAAGAACCCTTTCCAATCTCTGATTGACAAAATAATAAACTTAATTTTCATTCATCATCAAAATTATTAATATGTTGTATTATTTCTTTTTTCTCAGTAGATAGTCTTGTGTCATTCATCATCAATTTAAATCATAGTTTAGATATTTCAGATTTATTCTTATTCTCATCCTCAATAATCAAATAATGAATGCTACTAGGTGGATTAATATAACTATGATCGCTATAATACTCATATTCATCGACTACTGTTAACTTCGTACCTGTAGGTATTAAAGATACTCTCCTAGGAGTAGTTAATCTATTTGAGCCTAGACAATTATGACAACCAGGGGTTAATTCATCTATTTTTCTATCTACTTGATCTGAATGTAGGATGCTTGAATTCATTGCAACTAATTTTTCTACTTCATTAAAACGAGGAATATTAAGATGATAGACTAGTGGCTTTTGAGTTATAAATTCTTTTCAAATAATTTCACTTTTTTTATCATAGAGTTTTATTTCTGGATTGTATGTTTTACATGATGATAAAGTAAATAGTATTATTAAAACCAATAGGGATTTCCACATAATTATGCTATTAAAAGTAAATTTATTGTTATGGTATTTCTTTTTTTTATAAATTCAACTATTACTTATGTGAATTAATTAAATTTAATTATTCTAATATTAATTACTGCTCTGTCTGGCATCGGTTTTAGGTTTTGAAAAGTATATAATAAAAAAGATAGCTATTTCTAGCTATCTTTTTTCTTTTTTTAAGTTTGGAGGTGCCAGACAGTCCAGCAAGTTTAAAATTGTTATTGAATATTAGCTTTAGGAGGTAATTTTCATGTTTTTTATTATTTTAAGTTAACATTTACAGTTTTAATTTTTGCAAATTTGTCATTTATATTATCTATTATTTCCCATTCATGATGAGTAGTTGCACTCATTTCTGCTCAGTCTTTTGTAACTCATGTCCATACAAAATCCACAAATAAATTATATGTATTATCTTTTAATGGAATTATTGATAGGTTTTCTACTTTATGAACACTACTTTTTAACATAGTGGGAGTTCCTTTTAACCAAGTTTCTAAAGCTTCAATAGAATTAATATTTCAAGAAGAGAAGTTTAGTTCAAAGCCTTCAGCTAACATTTCTTTAAATGGTTCAACATTTCAATCTAATTGTTCCATATTATATAACCAATTATACATAAGAGAGTTTACTCTATTTGTTACATACATGTCTTCAAATTCTTTTCCGTCTGTTCCATCTACTTGAGTAATAGTGATTTTATCAAAAAGAGGTAAATCGTTCTCTAATTGAGATAAAACTGTATTATACATTAATTGATAATTTAGTTCTTTTCCATCTGGCATAATATTTTTATATGAAACTTTTGCTTCTATCAAATACTTAGATTCTTCATTTTTAGTTACATCAATACTATGTATTCTATGAGAATTTTTCCAACCTTTATATACTGTTAATCTTTCAGGATATGATTCTTTCCCTTTCATTGTACCAGCACTAGAAGTGATTTCAATATCATCAGATAAGATACTTAATTGATTATCTATTCTTTCATCTGTTATTTCTCTTTCATACAGTTGGAACCATCTATAAAATTGTGTTTTTACAGAATGTTTTTCTTTTTCTGTTATTTCCATATTCTTTTGAGTTATTACAGTAGTATTTAATTGAGTATTTTGGGCTTCATTCGTAGTGTTTGTGTATTTTCATGAACAATTTACATAATAGTAAATCCCTGATAATATCAAGACCAATATTACTACTATTAGCACATACCGTTTTGTTTTACAATGAGTCATATTTTTTTATATATAAATTAAATGAATATTTATTCATTTATAAATATATTCATTAATAAAATATTGTCAAATATACAAAAAACTTTTAAATGAATAATAATTCATTGTAATATTATCTATTAATAATATAAAACTATAAAAAATATATATATTTTATACTCTCTTTAATAGTATTAATACTACTCGCAATTACATTCCATTAGTAATGCGTGACACTCTCCTCAATTAGAAGTTCCAGACGAAGTTGCATCAGAAATTGATAACATTATTAGAAGTATTAAATAACTATTTTTGACTTATCTGAATTAAATTTTATTATGAAATAAATTTAAACTTAGATAAATAATTATGAGAATAAAAGATAATTCGAAAATAGATATTATTTTTTCTGCAACTATACAATTAGTTGAAGAAATATGAATTTCAGGACTAAAAATGTCAAATATTGCAAAACAATCTTGATACTCTACTGGAACATTATATATCTACTTTAAAAACAAAGAAGAACTATTAAATGCTTTGTATATAAAGCTAAAAACAAAAACCTTCCATGATATTACAGAATGAGTTGATAATCATAATATTGAAAAAAAATTATTTAATATATGGAAAAATGTCTTAGATTTTCGTTTAAATAATCATTGAGATTCTATATTTATGGAGCAATTTCTTATTTCTCCGTTTATAAATGAAGAAGCAAAAAATATTGAAAATATTTCTACTCAATTTATATTAAACGTTTTAGAAGAAGGGAAAAAACAATGAATAATTAATGATATCAGTAATGAAATTTTAGTTTCAATGCTCTCTTGATATTCTAAAGAATACTGTAAATATCTTTATAATAATGCTCAGAAAATAGATAATGAAACATTGGATATATCATTTTCACTTTGCTGGAATGCTATTAAAAAACAACCATAATAAATAAATTTATTATGGTTGTTTTGATTTTGATATTTTAAATTTGATAGAATATTTAAATATACTTTCTGCTATGTCTGGCATAGGTTTTAGTTTTTGAAAAAAATGTAACACAAAAGACAGCTACTTCTAGCTGTCTTTGTACAATTTTGTGATATTTGGAGGTGCCAGTTGTAGGAATAGTTGAACTTTGAGAGCCATATTAGATGATATAAATTAATTAAAATTTAATATCATACTCCTTAGAAAATGCTAAATCTGCACTTCCTGCGGAATCTCAAGGATTAGAGAAAAACCAAATCCTTACCGACATCGTATTTTGTGTCTTAGGTTTAATTATTTCAATACAATCAAGCATTAATTGACCTTCTGCATTCTCAACTAAACTTCAATTATAATGATATGTATCAGTTCCTTGATCATATTTCGTATTTTCATATAATCTAGGTTGATAAAGTTTTAATACTCCTTGCTCTAACAAAAATCAAGTCACTTCTTTCGAATTCACGCTATTCAATATTTCAATCTCTCATGATTTTCTTCAAAAGCAAAAAGACAAAAAGTTAGTTATCTTATTTTCTTTCATAGAAAGAATTTCTAGTTTATCTCATATTAATTTTTCTACCAATTCACTAAAATACTTTACAGTAGGCACATATCACTCACTAGCATTCTCTATTCTTGGTATTCTTGGATATTGATTTTCACTCTCAAGATATAATCTAGAAGGTCTTTTTGATAATGGTTTAAATCAATCATCAAATCATTTAATAGTTCTTAATAATCTATATTCAATAGTATTATTTTCTCTATCAAAATATACAAAATATTTTCATTTAGAACCTCACAATGAAATTTCTTTCATATCTGATTCTAATCATTCAAATTGATTTACTCATTTTGATGAATATGTATTAATTCTATCATTATCAATGATTTCTTTTAATATGTTACCTAATTGTGAATATTTAACTCAAGGAAAATTTCTTTCAAAATTCTTTTCAACATCTACATAGTTATCATCTCAAATACTTAGATATTTATTTTTTATATAGAAATTGATAGACTCTTTTAATATTTTTTTAGATTCTTCTGAATTATCAATAGTTGCTAATGCTAAGTTTCCTTCTTTATCATATCATAAAAATGGTGACTCCTCTATATGCTCTCTTTCTAAGTCTTCTTTTAAATCACTTCAACTATTTCTACCTGCGGTTGTAGTTCTTTGTAATTCGTCTGCTGCTCAACCATCTCTTAATGTAGAAATTAAATGTTTGTTTGTTTTTCAATTTTTATTTGTTGCCTCAACAAATTCTATAACTCCGTTTGAAAGTAACACAGGGTTTTCTATATCAACATTATTTCAACTTAAAACTTCTATATTTCATTTCCTTAAAGCTCCTAAATTTAATATTGTAATATCACAATTATTCTTTAATCATTTTAGATTATTTAATTGATTGGGATAACAAGTTAATACATTTTCTAAAAAATCTAATTCAAATTCAGATCATTTTTCTTCTTTTAAAGAATATACTCAATAAAGTAAGTCATTATTTAATGTCAATAACTCTTCTCTTTGATCTTTAATTGATATTAAAGTATTTATTGTATTTAAAGCCATAATTTAGAAATAGTTTAAAATTTATTAAAAATATAATACTTA
Source organism: Laminaria ephemera (assembly GCA_036873875.1). Taxonomy (NCBI): domain Eukaryota; class Phaeophyceae; order Laminariales; family Laminariaceae; genus Laminaria; species Laminaria ephemera. The sequence goes on from JAYJMJ010202787.1 coordinate 13,584, forward strand.
ATTTAATAATACTTGTCAATATCTGTAATAATGCCTAACGAGTTCGAACTCAATATATTCCCTACTCTAAAACATTACTCAATTTTTCACTAAAAAATCCTCGAACTTTCACACAATAAAAACGTCTTAAATAAGCCGTTTTTATCTTTAATTTTAGTTGGAGGTGCCTGATATGGATCTAAGTGAACTAATTAAGAAAATTAAATCATCAATTTTTGATAAATGCTAGCAAATATATTAATAATTCTATTGAATAAAAATATAAAAAAGTTAGTATAATTATAGCTTATTATATTAATTCATTCCAATGACTTCAAAATCTTCTTTCGAAAAGTATTATGAACATCCAGTGTTTTGGTATATGAAAGAAAACCCTAATGTAATTTATAATTATGAATCTAAGGTTAGAGAGTTTAGTTCTTTGTTTAAAGAAAACTACTCCCTTGATTTTTTACTTGAACTTTTGAAATTTGATCTATCAAAAGATAAAAGTGATAAATTTGAAATTATTATTAATTTCCCAAATTTTACAGATAAACAAATATTAGATCTTTTTAATGAATTATTCAAAAATAAAAAGAAAATTGATAATATACCAGAAGAAAAAAATAATGAATTGAATAAATTCAAAAAAATAAGATTCAATGAATGGGAATGATTATTACTAGATTTTCAAAAATACGAAAAAGAATTACATGAAAAGAGAAAGGTTGAATATGAAAAAAATAAAATCTTTAAATTTGAATATATAAAAGATCATTTTGATGAAAAATTATTAATTTCATTCAATAAAAATAAAGTAACTGAAAATCAAATAGGATCTATAAACACATTATTTAATAATATCATAGATACTGCAGCATTATCAGATGAAAATGATAGTTATGAATGACTAGAAGAAATAAATGAAAATATAATATTCACATTCTATTCTATAAGTTCAGTAAATATAATAAAAGCATTACAAAAACTTTGCAAAAACAATCAAGAGCTTTTTCAAGAAGCTGTATTTTTTCAATATATTTTTGATATAGTAGAATCTCCATCAATTCAAGATATAGAAAATTTTAAAAATATAAATTCTAATCTTAAAAAATCAGATTGAATCACTGATCAATTTTTTATTATTAATCTACATCGTTTCCATTGAAAAGCAATTAATGATAGAGCCTGATATGAAAAATACTTAATGTCTGATAATGATATAGTTAATAAATATCGTGAATTATATAATTCATTGGATAACTTTGAAATATATGATGAATGATTATGAGAATTAAATTGTTCTATGAGTATATATATTAACAATAATATAAATACTATTATTGATCAAATTAAAAAGTCTATGCAAAATGAAAATATCTTAAAATGATGAGAATTAGGATTAAAACATGTAAATATACTAAATTTAAATGAAATATTAGCTTTTTAGATAGGCAAGCGGGTTTCGAACTCATTCTATTCCCTACTCTAAAACAAAACTAAATTTATCACTAAAAAATCCTCGAACTTTTATACAATAAAAACGTCTATAAATAGCCGTTTTTATCTTTAATTTTAATTGGAGGTGCCTGACAGTCCAGTAAGTTTAAAATTATTGTTGAATATTAGTTTTAAGAGGTAATATTAAAATTAGATGAAGATTTAATATTTACTAAAAAATAATGAAAGAGCTAAATATTTCAAAAAGTTTATTTATTCATTAAGAAAAAGATATTAAAAGGCTAAGCTTTCAATCTCTTTAATATTATATTAATGTGTATAAGTTTCAAAAACCATTGGAACAGGTCTATACTGTCCAGTAACTTTTAAACCATTCACATCCTTATATTGGGTCGAGTGACTTCCGTCAAACATAATGATACTTTCATCATATGCTCCCCATTTTTTCATAACCGATGTCATCTGATCCTGTGTTTTTGCTTGTGCAAATGCAAAAATTAGTATTGGATACTCTCCATTTAAAGGAGTTGACATACCTCCAAGAGGAGAAACAAAAGTCCGACCTAATTGTTCATATTTACGTGTTCCATAATTAACATATGGAGCAAATCCAACAATCACTTTTCCAGAAAGGTTATCATATTGAGATTTGTTATAATATGGTACAGATTCAGCAGCTCTTTTAATACCAGTCGGCCAACTTGAACTTTGATCGAATATTTGTAAAGTTCGATAGTCAGTACTAGCTCGTTCCTTCAGACGCATATCTGGACCAATTGAAATAATATCTCCATTAGATTTAACAGGAAATGATAAAAATGTTGGATCTTTATTCATATCAAAAAACTGTGCATTAATTACAGAAAAAAAGTTTGAATTTTTACTCTGACCATTTGCGAAGTAATCATCAATACCATTTTTATAATATAACTCATATTTAGGTACTGTATTTGAAAAACCTCCATCTGCTTCTGTTGCAAATTTAATATTTGCACCACCAGCTAAATCAACTACCTGAATATATACGTTATTTGAGCCCTTGTATATACAGATACCATCATTTTTTGATTGAAGTAAATAACCACTCGGAACTGAAAATTCAGTTGGAGTAAGTAAACTTGCCCCATTACTACAATTTACAGCAAAAACATTTGTACTCAATGTAGCCATCGAACATAAAATAGTTGATAGCAATACACTTTTGAACTTCTTATTCATGAAAAATCCTCTTTCTCATATAGTTAATAGAAATTTGCTTTTGATATAAAAGCAAATATAATATATAAAATTGATTTGATATGTCAATTATTTTTATAATATATATTTTTTAACATTGTTAAGTAAGATGATTTATAATAAAAATATTATAATTAGTGTAGTCTTAATTTTTATAACTTTATTAATATTTGTTTTATATGAATTTAATAATAATACTGTAGATAATAGAAGTATTTCCGCTAAAGAATTTAATGCAATATACAATATAGTAGATTATAATGAAATGAAAATTTTAGATAATACTATCATTTCCTTTCCAGATTATGTGAATAGTTATGGAGTTATACAATATAGCTTTGAACAAAAAATATATGAAATCTTAAGAAAAAAAGAATTAACAGAAAACGATAAAATAGAATTATCTCAATATTTTTATTTAATAAGAAGCGATGTGCATGATTTAAAATTATTACAATATAACGAACTTATTTGAAAGAATCAAAAAATATATAATTATATTAATAGAAAGCTTTTAGAAGAGGAATATTAGACTAATATTGAATTATAAGTACCAAATTTTTAGTTCTATCATTATTGACAAGTCCCCTCTATCTTAAACACATAGTTAATTAAAAAATTTTATAATTAATACTTTGATTTTGAATCGTAAAAATAAACGTATTAGAATAATTTTCTAATACGTTTATTACTGCTATGTATGGCATCTGTTTTAGCTTTTGAAAAATATGTAATCAAAAAGATAGCTATTTCTAGCTATCTTTAATATTTTTTGTAACAATGGAGGTGCCAGCTGTAGAGATAGTCGAACTTTGAGAGAGATATTGGATAATATTTAATTTTTATGAATGAATATTAAATCCTATGAAATTTCTTGTTATTCATTTATTTTTTTTATATTCACTTATTTTTTCTAATACCATTTCTTGATTAATTGAATATATTTCTCCAAATTTCATATTAATAAATCGTGTATTTAATAACTCATTCAGTATAGTGTTAATATCTCAAAAAGATAAATTTTCTAAATTTGAATATATATTTTGAGATAAAATATTTTCAGAAAATATTCATTTATATATCAAATCTAATATTCTTTTATTTAAATATTTTTCTATCATTCAAGTATCTGGCATTTTAAGTTCAATAATATCATCTGTTCTTCATCCTCTTAATATTGCAGGATCTAATTCATTTATATCTGAATTTGTTCACGCTATAAATGTTACATTATCACTATTTCATAGTCAATCTAAAAATCTTAATAATACATTTAATTCTGCGGCATGTGCTTCATGGGTATTTGCTCTCATTTTTCATATATCATCAAATTCATCAAAAAAAATTATACAATGTTTGTTATTAACTAATCCATAATCTTGGATTCAGTCTAATATTTCTGCAAAAGATTTTTCTCCATCTCCAATATATTTAGATGTATAATCCTTTCTACTAAGATTAAAAATTACTATATTATCATTTAATTCTTTCGCTAATGATTTCATAATTGAAGTTTTTCATAATCATGGTTTTCATTTAAAAATATATCATTTAGGTACTTTTCAACCATTTTCTTCTAACTCTAGCTTATTTTCTATACACAAAAGCATAATTCATATTTTTTTTCTTACACTATTATCAAGAATTAGATTATCTAATGAAGTATCTGTATTTTTTGATTTTAAAATTAAATTTACTACTGTTAACGATCCTCATCAGTTATTTGAATTCAACCCATAGGGGTCTGGTACAACAAATTCTGAGTCTATCACTAACGATTCAGTAACTTCATATAATTCTGCTAACTGAGTTAATATATCAACTATGATTTCATAAAAGTGATCTTTAGTAGCAGGTGTAAAATAATATTCAAAACCGAATGGATCAAAACTACCATATTTCATTTGAATAGATTCTTTTATATCTTGGTATTTTATATTATTTGTAGATATTTTAATATATCCTCATCTACTAACATAATCATTTTTACTAATATATATATCTGATATACATCAGTTTACATTTATAGAATAAGGTAATGTTTTTGTTGTATCTGTTCAAACTTTTTTAGTAGATTGAAAATAATCATAATCTATATTTTCTCTTATTTTCGTTTCTAATATATTCATTTTTTATAGTAAATTATAAGAAATAAGCTAATAAGTAATAAGTTCACAATAGAAATATTAATATAGTCACCCCTCACCCTCTTCTTAATCATTGAAATTCATTGAACAGTTGATAATCTGAAAGATACTTTTTATTTGTTTTGATATATTTAAATGAATGTAATGTATCAAATAAAGTAATGATTGATATAATAATAAACATAATTCAATATACTAATTCCAACATATTTTGTTCAATTAAAAAATAATATGAACACATATTACAATGATTATTTGAATTGTCAATATTATTTAATACCTAGCGGGTTCGAACTACAACTCTTCCCTACATAAAAACAAAATTTCATTTTTTAATAGTTTTATTCAATTTTTAACCATAATAAAAACGGCTATAAATAGCCGTTTTTATGTTATATTTTTATTGGAGGTGCCAACGAGGTTCGAACTCGTGTGGACGGTGTTGCAGACCGCTGTATAACCACTCTACCATGGCACCAGTAAATGTAGACGAACTATAACCAAAAAAAAGAAAATTTCAAATGAAATTTTCTTTTTTTATATATTTGTTAAGTTTTCATCTGGTGTGCATGAAAATGTTGAAAGTAATGTTTCATATTTATCTATAGTTTTTATAGATGGTGAGATTGCAATAGTTAGGAAATATCCTTTGTTTGGATTACATACATATGCAGTTTGTAAAAATTTTAACTTTGGAGTTTCTAAGTTATATTTAGCTTCAAACACATATAATTTAGAGCTCGTTCCATCGATAAAATTAAAATCTTTATTTTCTAATTGTAAATAATCTGTATATTCCCTTTTTGCTCATATATTATTAGCCATAGAATATTCACTAGAATCTGTGAATGTTTTTAAATCATCTGATAATATTAATATATTATTAATAAACCCTCACTTTGGTTCTGGGGCTTGTGCTGACAATTCGATTTTACCCTCACTTGGTTCAGGTAGAATATTATTTTTATCATTCATAACTTCCCAATTACTCGGAATAGAAACAGAATATCATTCTCCCTGATATACTTCTAATCATGAAGTTTCTATAACTCATTCATCTGAACCACATGAAGTCATTATAAATAATGATAGTATTAATATTGATATTTTTTTGAACATAATTAATTACTTATAAAATAGAAAATTCCACCTTGAATAAACACAGGTAATACAGAAACTCATAGCAATAATATACATATTATCATTACTGGTATTTTAGATACTAAATGTTTATTTTTGAATACTATAAATATAAAAAAATTATATATAAACAAGTATAATGTTATACAAAATATTATATATGAAAAAGGTAATGTTACATTAAAAAATCCTGGATAAAAATTTGCACCTGAAAAGAAAAAATTTAAGAAAAATACAAAAGCCCCTAAAACAAATAATATTTTAGAAGATCTATATCTAAAGAATGATTTTTTTTTAGAATTTCACATATCTCGTTTCAAGTTTTCTTTCCACCCCATACTTGATTTTTTTTAATTTAAAATTATAGTAACAAAAACTTTAATTGGAATAATAATACAAATAAATGACTCTAACACAAGAACAAATTAAAAATTTATCACAAAATTTAACAAAGATAAAAAACGACGATCCTAAACTTGCTGCTGATGTAAATAATATTATTTGATATATTGATTTATTAAATGAGGTAAATACAGATTGAATAGAACCTACTGTTTCAGTAGTAAAACAAGAAAATACACTCAGAGCAGATGTAGAAACTCAAAAAGAAACTTCTACAAAAGATTTACTTGCTTGTTCTCCTCAGAAAGTAGTTGCTGATCAAATAGCAGTTTCTAACATTATGAAATAATTTTATTGCATATCTAAAAATATCTTGATTTCAGATATAAAACTTGTACATTTTCGTAATTTTTCTCAAAAAAAAGTTTCTCATCTTTCAGAAAAGAACTTCATAATTTGAGAAAATTGAAAATGAAAAACAAATATATTAGAAGCATTAAGTTTATTATGAAATAATTCTCTAAGTCATATACATATAGAAAACTTAGTGGAAAAATGACATAATAACTTTTATATAGAATATCTCGATGACCTTATAGGATCAGTCGGGATTTCTTTTGATAAAGAAAAAAAGAAAAAGTCATACATCATTAATGGTAAAAATGTAACAAAAAGAAAATTTACTGACACTACTTATAAATGTGTAATATTTTCACCTCAATGAATGAATTTATTCTATTTATCTCCAAGTTTAAGAAGAGAGTTTTTAGATAATATATTATCAAATTCATATCCAGAATATTCAGAACTATTAAAAAATTATAAAAAAATAGTTACCAGTAGAAATAAGTTACTAAAGAGTATTTTCGAATGAAGAAGTAATAAATCTGATATTAGTTTTTGGAATAATGAATTTATAAAAATTGCTGAAAAAATATATAGTTACAGATTTCCTCTTATTCAATATTTCAGATCACATCTTGATACTTCTCGTGAATATTTTAATGGAAAAATAGAAAAAATAACACTTGAATATAATACAAAAGTTACTCCTGATAATATATCTCTCGACATTCAGAATTATTTAGATAAAAATTTTGAGAGAGATATAATCTTATGAAAAACTGCTATTTGACCTCATGTAGATGATTTTCATGTATTAGTAGATGATGTTTCTCTCATTGATTTTGCTTCACGTTGAGAAACAAAAAGTGTGATAATTTGGTTAAAAATGCTTGAAACTGTTTTTATTGAAAAAAAGACTTGAAAGAAACCTATTCTTCTGATTGATGACCTGATGAGTGAATTAGACGAAAACCATAAAGAAATGCTAACAAAAAAAATAAAATATTATCAAACTTTTATTAGCTCTATTAGTGAATTAGAAGAAAATAATAATATTAAACTATAAAATAACTATTTTGTAAAGACAAAATAGTTATTTTCACTTTTATGAAGCGGATATTTTAGTAATATGTCTTATATTTAGTTGCTAACTTCTTCTCCATGAAATTTATATCAAAAATATTCATAGGAATACTCTCTACGAGTTTCTTCACTATTAGTAGTGTACTTGCAGCATGAATTGATCATTTTAATGTAACGATGACTCCAGATCAAATCAATGCTTGAGAATCTGTGGATTTAGTTATCGAAGCAGCTGATAAAAATGATGTCACTGTAAAAGATTATAGCTGAACCATTCTGATATTTTCAGAATCTGATGCTGATGCAGAACTACCAAGTGCATTAGATCAAAATACATATTCATTTATGACATCTGATCAATGAGAAGTAAAATTTGAAAATGCAGTAACATTCTCTCAAGAATGATTACAAAATATTTATATTTATGATTTAGATGATGAAACTATTATTGGACTTGGGGAAGTTAATGTTTCAAAAGCTGAAGTAGTTGAAGAAAAAACAATTGAAATTCTTTCTCCTGAAAATGGATTAACTATTGGTGATAGTTTAATTAAAATTTCATGAAAAACTCAAAAAAATCATAAAATAGTAATAGTTCTCAACTCTGATGAATCTACATTATTTGATACTATTAGTAATAGTAATGGTGATTTTGAAAAAGAAATAACAAATTTAAAAAACTGAGAAAATACAATTATCGCTCATGTGTTAGATGCAGATGAAAATAGAGTTGGTGCATCAAATGAAATCAAAATTAAAGTTGAATCAATTTCTCCTACATTCAAAAGTGTAAAAACAACTCCTAAAGAAGTTGAATCAGAATGAATGTATACAGTAGAAGTTATAGCTTCTAAAGAACTTACAGATGTTAGTATTGTAATTGATGACGTTATTCATACATTATTGGAAACGCAAGAAGGTATATATACAGCAGAAGTTTACTCTCCAGCAGAAGCTGAAACATACAAAATCGATGTTATATTAAAAGATGAATTAGGATTAGAAACAAAAGAATTATGAGCTGGGAGCTTAACAGTAAAAGCAAAAGAAATAGTAGTTCCAGTTAAAGAACCTAAAGAAGAACTAGAAGCTTGAAAAGAAGAACCCGTAATAGAAATAAAAGAAGAAAAAGACTATACAATTAATAATTTAAAAGTTACTGAATTAAAAACTAAATCAGTATTAACTTGGGATGCAATCGAAGAAATTGAATCATATGAAGTTTATAAAAAACTTGAAAATCAAGAAGTAGAAATGATCACTACCGTGAATGAACCTAGATTTGAATTAGAAGTAACTGGTGATGAAATCAAATATGATTTCTTTGCAGTAAAAGCCGTTGTAAAAACAGCAAGTGGTGAAACTATTCCAGAAGTTGATATGTCAGAATGGACTAAAGTTCAAACAGGTCCAGAAATGATTATACTATTATTATTATCACTATTAATCGGAGGTGCATTCTTTATGAATAAACAAAGAGCATAATAATCAAGTAAAAACAAAAAACACTAGAAATTAATTTCTAGTGTTTTTTGTTTTTATTTAAAATCCTCTTAATCATTCCCCTATAAACAATCCTCAATTTTGTTTAATTATTTTTAAGCATAGTTGAGCAAAATTTTTATCTATAGTTTTTGATATTTCCTTGAGTCTATTAAAACTCATTATATATTTATATTTTCCTAGCTCTTCAAATATCTCGTCATTGAATATACTTGAGTATTTTTTGATCGCTTTTGTAAGAATATCTACTGATACACCAGCATAATTCTCTTGCATAAGAGCTGTTTCAAGCAAAGAATGTTCTATAGATGTAATTTTTAGCTCTACTGATTCCAGAGATTTTTTTATAGCATTATCATATAATTTCGAAAATAAATTTATTTTCTTTCATTGATACCTTCCTGAAATAGTTTTAAATATTATTTCATAACTTCACACTTTTATTTTTTTATCTAAATTTCTTGTAATAACTGTAATCTTTTCCGGGATTGAATAGTTTTTCATATGAATTTCTAATGCTTTTGTTCATGTGATTAGATATTGGTTTCATACATAAAATATAATATATTTTTTCAATAACTGTAAAAAATATTTTTCCATGAGATCTATTGTATTTAATCATTTATCTGTTTGAGTTGGAATTAGATATACTCATGACTTTAAAGGTATAATAACTCATTCAGCTTTGAGTCTATATATAGTCATATCAACTTTTTTTTGAAATTCTTTCTTCATTTCAGGATCAATGAGCTCAAAAATATCTTTTTTCCAAAGTATTTTTCATCATTTTTTTCACAATTTATTTACAATTTTGTCAAAATTAATCATTAGATATATTCCTTTTAAATAAGTAATATTAAGCTATAAAAAATATATACTTTTTTCTATAAAAATCAAATTATTTTTCCTATATTAATTAATGTATTTTTCAAATTAAAATAATTAATTACATTAAATTACGAGCAGATATAAAGCAAAATATTACTTTTTAACAATATATATTTACAATATTCATGATAAAATATATGTAATTATTAATAATAATAAAAAACATCTTCTATTATGAAGATGTTTTTTCGAAATTTGTATGAGTTACAGTTAAGTGAGGGTATGCAATTGAAATACCCTGTTTCCTTAAAGCTAAGTTTAATGTTTCAGTAACATTTGATTTAGTATGGAAATAATTATCCGTAACTGGAGTCCAATATCTTGCTCTTAATAAAATACCATTATCAGACAATTTATCTAATATTACATCACTTGCAGGAGCCTGTAATATATTTGGAAATTGATCTAATACCATTTGTACGGTTTGTTTTGCCTTATGTACATCTGAATCATAATCAATCAATATATCAACATCAACTCTTCTTTTATCATTTGTATGGTAATTTGTAACCTTATCCTCAATAAATGTAATATTTGGAATATAAAAAACTATCCCGTTAAATTGTTCTACAGCTGTAAATAATGCATTTACTTTACGAATTTTCCCCATTTGCCCATCTATAGAAATCACATCTCCATTATGGTAAAATCCTTGAGTTACCATCATAATACCAGCTACAAAGTTTGTTAAGAATGTTTTTAAAGTAAATCAAATACCAAATCAGATTCACCCCATAAATATTCCCATATCAATACCTAAAATACCCAATGTCACAGAGAATCCAATTATAAGAACAGTAACATTAACCGTTCTTGAAATAACTCATGTTAGTTCTTCTCTACTTGATTCTTCAGTAGTATTTTTTTCAATATAATGAACTATTTTACTACTTAATACTTTTGAAAGAAAAAATGTTAAAACTATAACTACAATTGCTGCAAATATATTTTTGAAGTATCATAATTCTCATGAAAGAATAGAAAATGCTGCACTTCATTTTTCACTCACCTCTTGAGTTCAATTTGATAATGTTACTGCAAATAAATCATGCGAATATAAAAATATAGATGCAATATACGCAATAAATAATAATTTAATTTTTTTCATATAAAAAAAGATATATATAAAGTTATTAATACTTTAACATACATCTTTTTTTATTGCAAAATAACCAAGTAAATTATTTCACTAATCTAAAATTATAATTATCTGGAACATAATATCACTTTATACTACTCATACATTTTGTAACATTACTATGCCAATGCACAGGATCAGAAGCGTATATCGTACCATTTTTATTACCATAACGACTTAATTGTTGTATTTCAGTATGACCTCATAAATATCTATTATTAAAGGTGCTTATCATAGCAAATACTCCTGCCCTAGGACTATCAAAAATTCTTTTATCCCCTCTATCATTATTTCAAATATTTCACACATTATTTTGTGTTAATGTATTTCTTCATAACCCAGATTCAGCTAATCAAACACACATTGTAAAAGTTGGATCTATATTTCCATTCAATGATTCCTCTACCCACATATCCCAATCTCTAAAGTTTGGATGAGTATATCTCTCAATAAGATCTTTTTGTCTTTCAACCTCAGTAAAACCATTTAATTTAAATACTCTTCCCGAATCTACAGCTTTTGAATAATCATATCATTTTCTAATTCTGAAATCTGATTCAAACTTAATTTTATACTTATCTAATAAATTACTATAATTTACATATGATAAATCTAAATGATTTAAAGGATCGAGTGATTCTTCATTTTGAAATACTTCAAAGTGTAAATGTGGTCCAGTAGTCATAAGTCATGCTCATTTTGTTCCATATGCACCTCAAGATTTAGCAAAAATTTGTCCTTTACGCACATAATCAAAGGCTTGTACATTGATTTCATTTAAATGCCCATAAACCGTTACATACCCATCAGCATGTTTTAATGCTAAAAACGAATATTCTCAAACCTTTGGTTCATTTAAATAAATAACATACCCATCAGCAGGGGCAGTAATTATAGTCCCTTGGTTTGCTACAATATCAATTGCATCATGCTCAGAACCAAATAATTTAGTATAGTTTTCTCATCTATAGAATGAACTTATTCCTAATTTAGGTGAAACAGGCCAATCAAAGAAATTTTGAGTATATGTTTTGGATTTTTGAAGTCTTTGTTCTGCATATAAAACCTTGTTTAACTCACTACATTTTTCAGTTAAATTAATTATTTGATTTTCAGCAATAGATAAATCTACAAATTCACAATTATATTTTTTTAATATATCTTTTTGAACTTTATCAAAACGTATTTTTTCTTTAAATGCTTGTAATTTTACTTTTTTTTCTACATCAATTTTATCTTGAATAAAGTTTTCATATAGAGCTTGCTTCCCTTGAGAGACTTTTAATAATCTTTCTTTAAATTCTTTTTTATCATTGAGTACTTTTCTATCTATTATTTCTATTTTTCTTATTTGTTTGAGTTCTTTTTCATTTTTTTCAAATTCAAGTTTCTTTATATAGAGTTGAGAAACCATCTTTTTATGACTCTGAATTAATTCTTGACCAGTTATTTGAATAATACTCTTAAAATACAAATCATTAATAATATCTGATATATCTTCATTATTTAATAATATAGATTTTAGGTTATCAAATTGATCCTCATCATACACATTATTTGATTTTTTATACACATATTCTAAATATTTCAGAAGAGTTTTTCTATTTTCTTCAATATTAGATCTAATGAGATTTAATGTTTTTTGATTTATTTCAATACTCTTTTTTATTTCAATAACTTTTCCATTTATTTTATCTACATTATCAGATGATTGCTGAATATCATCTTCTAATAAATCTAATGATTCTTGTAGAGATAATATTTTTCCCAATTCATAAATACTTTTATCTTCTATTGTACCTCTTTCGTATTTAATTTTATCTGAAATATTTCCATAAATATTCATTTTCTTAGAAATATCAAAAATTTTTAAATCATCTGACTCAAATTCTCAAATATTATTTTCAAATAATAACTCCTGTTGTCTTCCTTTAAAGGCATCTAATATTCTTCAAGCAGTTTCATTAGAAACAGCCCCTACTTTGTAAAAACAAAATAGAGTAGTTATTATAATGAAAAATGTAAATAGTTGCTTGAACATAAATTAATAATAATTATTATTTTTTTAAATTTTGATAAAATAATTCTAAAAAGAATAAACCAATCCCTAATGGAAGAGCCACAACATACATATGAGCCCCTAAGTGTTGAAAATACAATAACAGTATAATAAATATTGAAATTAATATTCCTTGTCTAAAACTTGTTAATACATTTTGTACATAAACTTTTCATCTAAAATATACTTTTTTGAAAAAATATAAAACAAATGCAAATAATGAAGATAATCCGAGAATAAAAGTGAACCCTAATAGAAATAATCCAAGGATTGGAAATTCATATGGATCTATATAATTCCACGTTAAATAAAACGTCGTCACACTAATGACAAACGTGAACAACAAGATAATAAGTAAGAGTCTTTTTTTCATGTATCTATTAAGAAAGTATTTGATGTAAATATACGTGTTTTTTATTTTTTTTCAATAAAAAAGCAAAGACATTTCGTCTTTGCTTTTGATTCTATGATTTATTTTTTTCTAAAAACTGTTTTACCATTTTCTACTAATGTATCACATTCTATTACATAATTAAGATTCGATTGTGTAAAATGGAAAACACCATTTCCTTTATCAATCATATCATAATACTTAGTAGGCTTGCTTGTTTGTATAAAATGACAAAAATTATCACCTCTAAATCTTAATTTTTTATAAGCAATTACACCAAAAAAATGATTCATCAATGTATAATCTGCTCCACCATTATCAAAACTTGCTTGAAATAAGAATAGTTCTTTATTATACTGATCCCAAACTATTTTTGTATCATCATATGCAGCAGTTTGCAATTGAAACATTCGTCCATAATATCCTAAGCTACTCCCCTTCTCATAATATTTATATAAATGTGATGTAGTTTGAGTATATTTTTCCGGACAATATTCATCCCCAGTAGTAAGTTTCCAGAATTCACACTCATTTCGAGTTGATAATATACTTATATCTTCATTAATTTTTGTATTCATATTATCAAACACTGAAAATATATTATGAAAATTTATATCATTCAACAGATTAATGTCTATATTTATTTTACCAAGAACTTGATCATACATCACTGCAATATTAGCATTTGTCTGATTTCGAAATTCACAAACACCTCCCGATAACAAGTTTGCACTTGCATTCATTACACTAGGATAAACACCTGTCAACGCAACAAATAAATTTTCACATTGTTGAGCAGTTGTAATTTCTCCATCTAGACAATTATCAGCAATAGTACAGCCAACGTTTCCATCAGAATTTAAAACTACAGCATATCCATTTCTCCAAGTTTCATCAGTTTTGGCTGATTTCATATTATTTACAAAATGACGAAATGTCATATATTCACGGTACCGATTTGAATTATACTGATTATAATACAACTTCGAAGCAGTTCTTGTTTCCAAATCATAATCTATAATGAAAGAATTTCCACGGAAATACAAACAACGATCTCCATAAAATTTCGCTTCATAAGATTTATCAGAACCAATAACTTTTCTACTACTTGTTCCATTATTCCAAAGTAAAACACAATCATTTTCATTTGAAACCAATTGAGTTAATCCTTGCAAACCAACAGCATCCATTTGTACTTCTGTTTCCAACCTAGCTTTTAAAACATCATACGAAACTTTTAAATCAGCGATTGGAGTAATAAAAACACTCTCAGTTCTATTAGTCAGTAAATTTCCAGTATGTCTTGTATCAGTTGACTTCCCAGAATTCAATAACAATTCTTTAACATCCTTTGGTGCTAATGAAGAATCCATTGAAAATAAAACAGAAGCCATCCCCGCTACAATTGGAGCAGAAAATGAAGTACCAGATTTTTTATCATAAAAACTAGATACAATACCATTCGTATCAGTAGAAGTAGTCGAAGCTGCGTAAGCAGTTCCAATAGCTGCAATATCTACTGTTTCTCCATAATTAGAATACGATTCCAATATACCTTCATTATCAATATCACCAACAATCAAAACATTATCAAGTTTCACAGGATTTACTGAAATATCTCCCAAATCATCAACTTCATAATATAAAGCACCTTCTTCCCATAATGCATCTACTCCTCGATTACCAGCAGCAATTACAAATAAAGTTTCAGGATGTTTTAATATTTCAGTCCGAATATCTTGAAACTTTCTTATATGCTGATCTTTAATAGTATCATTATAAACACTCTCTTTAGTTAAATTACAATCTCTATAAACAGACGGTTGTTTATTCAGAATACTTCGATCTATCCCATCATAAGCAGCGATGTAATAAGCACGATAAGAACTACAATAATGTTGAGTATAACTAATGTTTACTACTTTGGGAGAACTTTGACGTAAAAGCTCTTTATAAACTTCCAAATATGAAAATTTTCCTTTATTAATAAAATTTACCCTAGCATTCACAATACCATGAATCCCTAAGTCATTATTTATTTGAGAAAATCCAAATAATGATGAAACGAGACTTCCATGATATGTATTTGGTACTGAGGTTTGACCTCCCCCTAAGTAACCTTGATAAAAATTATGAAAATCTTCATGATTTGAGTAAATGCCAGTATCCATAACTCCAATTTCAAAATTTGGATTATATAGATATGGATTTAATCGTAATGTTTGAAGAATTTTATGGTAATTTAAATATTCATTTCCTTTATTTGTTTGAATATTCATTTCCTTTATTTGTTTGAATATTAAAATTAACTCCTTCATAGTTTATTTGACTATTTTCATTATAAAAAATAGCCTGAAATGGTAATGTATCTGCTTTTGAAAAAGTAGACGTAATAATCAATACTAACAATAATACATAATGCATTATATTTTCCTCTCTATGTTTAGTTTTCAGATAATTCAATAAATTCTTGTACTTTCTTTCTCGCAATTTCCTCTAATTCTGTCCCTCTATATTTAGGTAAATTATAACGTGAATTTATAATCCCTGCAGGAAACTCTTCTTCAAAATTGCTAGATAATAATTTCACTGCATGTAAACTTTCTCCTATAATTAGTATATTCCAATATCTATATTTATTTAATTTTGAACTATTTGTATAATTTCTAGATCTAACAAATACAAAATCATATCCATATTTTGACTGGAACCATTCAGTAAATGCTTCTTTTCCATTCATTTTTGCTAACTCATTACTATATGGAAAATCAATCTTTAATTCATGGTAATTAGTACCATTCATATATTTATGATTATGATCCCCTGTATATTCTTCGAATGGATAATGTGGAACTAACCATGATTCCGATAAATTTTTCACTTGATCTTCCGTAATATACCCTGGTATATCTGGATTCTCATCTGGTGTAACTATCGAAACATCAAAAGGCTTCGGATTATTATAGGTATATCCATCTGATAAAACTTCATCATAAAAACCTTCTGGAACATTTTCTCCCGTTACAGTATTTATGATTATTTTTTCATCTTCACCTCCTTTGTTTTGATTTTTATTTGTATTTTTATTTTCTATTTTCTCCTTATTTTGTGTTTGAACTATTTGAGTATTTTCTAGTTCAGTTTCATCTTTTGGTAACGATAGAATAATTCCTACTGCTACGAGTGATAAAATTGATATTGGTATTACTAGTTTTTTCATATTGTTTCCTTTTAAATAATTTAAAGTAATTTATACAAATTATCCACAAAAATATAACCTATTTCTCAAAATAAAGAAAAAATTAATTTTATTTATTTCTTTTTATTTTTGTTTTTATAAAAAAATATAGCGAAATAAATCGTTATATAATCAAAAAGTTTCCATCCTCTCCGAAAGAAACTTTACAGTATTATACACATAGCGCATTAACACAACATTAATTATTGAGAGTTTTTCATTTTCTGCATTGACGAAAATTATATTTATAGTGGTTAAATTTATAGCTATATAAAAAGCAAAGACTTCGTCTTTGCTTTTTATAATTTTCCTCTGATTCTAATTTTTTCTAAGTTTACCACTTTTCTATCTGCTCATATTTCTACACAGATACCATTTACTACATAGTTTTCATCGAGTTGTTGTTCGATTTTTCCTTTGTTGATTCCTGTGAGAAATCTCTTTTTAACACTATTGAAATCTGCTCAGATCACTGAGTACAGTGGTCCGTTCATTCACACATCTGAGATGAGACCTGTTCCTCCTGGAAGGATAAGTTCATCATTTGTTTGGATGTGAGTGTGAGTTCCAAATACAAAGCTCACTTGTCCATCGAGGAAATGAGCGAGTCCATATCCTTCTGAAGTTGTTTCTTTATGAAAATCTATGAGTATTCCATCAAAATTTTCAACTCATAATTCTGCGAGCATTTTTTCTGCTTTTAAAAACGGATTTTCCATTGAATAATTCATAAATGCTGTTCACATTAGATGAATAACAAGGAGTTTTTTTCAGTCTTTTTCTACTATTTTATATCATTTCCCTGGAATATAATAGTGGTCCTGTTCTATAAAATTTGCTGGTCTGATTAATTTTGAATTTGGTGTTTCTAGATATTCTTGAATATTTTTTTGATTATCAAAAATATGGTCTCAACCTGTCATTACATCTATTCATAGTTTTTCAACTTCTGTTACATGTTTTTCGATTGGACCTCTCCCTGATGTTATATTTTCAACATTTACTACTGTAAAATCTGGATTAAATTTTGCTTTTAATCTAGGTAATTCTTTCTTTAATGCATTTCTTCAAACTCTTCCATACACGTCTCCAAAAACCAATATTTTCATACTTACTTGTGTGTTAATACTCTTTTATAAAATGACACCATAACCATTTCTATTAATCATGAAATTAATAAAAATAATAAGATATTAAAAAATATTATTAAATTGTAATAAATTTGTATATTTTTTTGTAAATCTTCTGCTGATATTTGACTATATTTTACTAAAATTTCTCAGTAATAATATGGATTGTTTTCTTGTAATTTGAGTTTATCTGACTCTCCAACTTGAGTATATAATTGATAATTTCTCACATCAGTATACGTTTTATTTAAACCTTCTTCTACTAATTTGAACGGTATTATCACAAGTGCAAATACAAATAATACTCATAATAGTTTCATTATTTTTTTTACTCATTTTGTAATTTCCCAAGATTCTTTCAAGCATTTTTTAGCTGAAAAATCCATAAATTCACTATCATAGTTTTTTACAAAAATTATAAATGAAAAATAGAATCTGTATGATAAATAAATAAAACTTAATCAAACAATTACAGCGAGAATAAGTGTAGAAACATCTAACGAAGTACTCCCATTTGTCAGCATTACTCCTGCATTATTCACTCATCCCATAGCTGCTATTAGGAGAGTAAAAATAACAATTCAAATCACAATTGGTAATAATAATATAGACGCTACGAGTCATGAAACTTTATAATAATTCCAAATTATTGGAAAATGAAAAAATCTCATTTTATTGTATTTTGGTTTTTTATGATCCAGATATTTTAAATTCATATCAAAATACATAACTTTAGCATAACTCCAACCCAAGAAGAATACAATAATATTAAATATTCACATAAGAGCCCATAAGAAAAAATCCTTATGAAGCACCATATCATTTGTGAGAGTATCATTCACTAAATGTCCAGTATATGAATACCAATCTACATTAAATACAAATAATAAAATAAATGTAATAAGTAAAAATGGTATCATAATGCTCAATGCAATAAGAAAACCAAAAAATCAGATACTTATTTTTGATAAGTTCCAGTGTAAGAAATTTTTATACAAGATAGAGACATCTTTAAAGACATGTTTGAGTAATCAAAACATTTTTGAAAAATAATAGATAAATTTGGCCTTATTGTACGGTCATTCATGGTTTTGTAAAGTTTTTTCCCGACAGATATAGATGATGCTTGATTTTTGTATAAAAAACTGTATAAATAGAGAAAATAATCACTATTTATAGAGAACTTAATGAAAAAACACGAACTCATATTTTGATCACTCAAAGTTCCACTAGATTTTTTAATAATTTTTAGTGCTTTTTTCCTTGCTCGTGAGATTAGATTAATCACAGATTTGATTCCATGAGTACAACTCCCTATTCAAACGATTGATACTCCAAGTTTAATAAATTTTGCACTATTTTGAGCATGTATTTATATACTCACTTTTAGTTTTCACAAACTCTATTTTTTACAAATATTTAGTTCTAAAATAAAAGAGTTTCTAGAAATATTGCGTTACTGATTTTACGGTTTTATATTTTTCTCAGTATTTATATTCTTATGAAATGGAATAGTATACGAAACTGAAATTCCAAGATTAATAATTGGTTTTGCTTTTTGACTCTGAACCATTTGAGTTATTTTAGAAAGAATATTCTTAAATAATTTACAATATTATTTATTAAAAAAATGAATAATACCTAAAAGACAGGTATTACTCGTTAATAATAAAAAATCAGAAAAAATAGAAAATATATTAGAAGATATTAAACTCGCTAATATTTATAAAATAATTTGATACTCTAATTCTAAAGAAATTGAAAATTTTCCTTATACATATAAATGATCTATAGATGTTCTACAGAGTTTATTAGAAAAAAATAAATGTGATGAGATTATTTATATTGATTCAGATTATACAAAAAAAGAATTATTACAGCTCTGGGAATTATCGAGAATATTCTGATTACGTTACCGTTATATTACAAACTCATTTGATATAACCAAAACAAATACTTCCCTCTCGTTGATACACAATATTCCAGTAATTGAACTAGAAAACACTTCATTAAATAATTGGTGAAAAATCTGAAAAAGATTTTTTGATATTATTAGTTCAGCATTAGGGATTATTCTGTGTTTTCCCCTTATGATGTTCATCTGAATACTTATAAAAATCGAAGATCCAAAATGACCTATTTTATTTAAAAATAGAAGAGTTTGAGAAAATGGTACATTATTCAATTTATATAAATTTCGTTATATGAAATGGAAATATTGTATAAAGGATGCTTACTGAATATGAAAAAGTAATGATGATGCATTAAAATATGAACAAGAACTAATAAAGAAACAAAGTTCTCGTAGTGGACCATTATATAAAATAAAAAATGATCCGAGAAAAACAAAGATTTGAAGTTTTATAGAAAAATATTCTCTTGATGAACTTCCTCAATTTTTTAATATATTCATGTGAAATATGAGTCTAGTAGGACCTCGTCCTCATCAACCAAGAGAAGTTGAAAAATATGAGCTTAAAGAAAAAAGACTATTAACCATCAAGCCTTGATTAACATGAATGGCTCAAGTAAATGGAAGAGAAAATAATAATTTTAAAGAAGAAACAAGACTCGATTTATTCTATATTGAAAACTGGAGCGTATTACTTGATTTTAAAATCATACTCAAAACCTTTTGAGTTATTATCGAAAGAATAAAAAAATAGAAAAATATATATTTTTCTATTTTTTTATTCTTATTTTTTAGTAATAATCTCTCATTCTTCTAATACTTTATTTTTATAAATAAATAAAGTAGGAGAATCATTTCAAAGTAAATATACTTTTGAAATATCTGGATTCACAGCATTTTCTATAAATAATTTTTTATCTATAATATCTAATATTCTTCATAAATTAGTAATATCTCAAATTCTCAAATGATGTGGTTTTTCTAATTCAATTTGAATACTTGTTTGTTTTTTACTTTCATTATTTTCCTCAGGAATAATAATCTTAAAATCATATCTTTCAAATTCTCTTGGAATATAATTTCATTGAGTTATAACTCTTTGTTTTCTTCATATTTCATGTAAATATCATAATATTTGATATTTTTTTATCTCTCCTAGATTTAATATTCCAACTAAATATTTTATATCATCAGATTCTAAAATATTCTTATCAAGTGCTAATAACTCATAATTAATACTTCCAACTACATATTGTGTTCAGTGAGAAATTTTATCTCAACCAAATCTTATTTGCGTATCATTATTTGTTCAATCTACTTCATCTATTAATAATCGTATATCAAATTCTTCCTGATTTACTGCTTGTAAAATTGCTTGATTTATAATATCAATATCTTGACTTATCTTTTTATTTTTTTCTTCTCTGCTATTTCATTGTAGCGATAAGTATGAATTTGCTCCTGCTATAGTTGAAAGTGTAGCTCATAAAAATGTCAGTTTTTCTCATCAAATACTCAGTATATGATGCATATTGGGTAAAATAATTATTTGATTTAAATCTATATTTATTTGCTCAATATTATTCGGTATTTCATAAGTTCTTTTTGTTGTATTCGTAGAAAATTCTGATACGAAATCAATAATTATTTTTTCATTTGGTATTTCAATTTCTGCATTTATATTCGTTTTTTCCTCTTGCTGTATTTTTTCTGCTTCTAATGAAAATAAAATTTCATCTTGGGTTTTTCACTCAGATTTATATACAATTTCGTTTATTGATTTTTCTTGAGCTTCTAATAATATTTTTAGATTTTGATTGTCTTTGTTTATTCATAAATTTAATTGAAAACTATTTTCTGAAAGTATTTCTCAATCTAAATTCCCCTCAAAATTATCTATTCTATAGTGTCATTTTATAATTCATTGATCATAAACATATTTGATTTCTTTTTTTATTGTTTTATCAATATTTTTTTCAGAAAATCCTATTATAAATTTATCTGTAGCATATAATGAATTCAAATTAAATACTGGAGAAATATAATCTATATTATAATTTCTATCTGCATATTTTATATTTAATGCATTAATAGTTTCTTTATCTTTTATAACGGTATAATCAATTTTTCAAGCTTTATAATCACCACTCGTCATAAATCTCATAGATCAGCTATCTAATTCACCTTTTCATTTTACATCCATATCTATTAATAAATACTTTTGAAAAACGATATTTCCGTTTACTTGCTGATTTTTATTATCTATTTTTATAGAAACATTTCATGTTCCATTTACTATATCTCATACTATAACTGATTTATCTTTCTTATAATTTATATTGAACTGACTTTCTTTTATTCAAAATTTATTTCATAGGATTGATAATTTTACAGATTGTTCTGGATTTTGAATATATATATTCCAATCTTGTAATATATGATTTGTATAAGTTAATCTCATATCTATTTGAGTTCCTTGTGATATAACAAAGTCATAATTTCAATTCTCTATATCTCAAAATTTATATATTTGTGAAGCTAGAGCAATAAAGGGATTTATATCTTTAATACTTCTTTCACAGTTATCTTGTGAATAATTTTCATCTTGAGTAGATCAACTAGCAGAAAAATTAATATGTTCTATAAATGGACTTACTTGAGTACATATTTCTTTATTGATAATAAAAAATTTCTTTTTATCATCAGATATTTTTGCATTTTCAATGAAAAAATATTCTATCCATTTATCATTATATAAACTTTGTTTTAATAAATTTCATAATTTATTTTGTTCAAAAAATTTTGATGGATTACTCGTAACTAATGATGTAAGTAATTTATTTACTAAATGATGTTCATCTAAACCTTGGAGTGATTTTTTTATTGGTTGTGAATTATCTATATGAGCATAGCTTCATTTTTGATTTATCTTAAATATATTTTTAAATACACTACTATATTCTGAATGATTTCACTTTGTAATATCTTCAAATATTTTTCATAAATCCTGAGAAGCTGTTATATAAATATCTTCGTTGTGAGATATAATATCTAAATCTGAGATTTTATGATTATGAGTTTCTCAATTTTTATTTATTTTTACATCTAAACTATCAGTAGATATTTTTTGTTGTAATCATGTATTATTTGCAAAAAATTCTGCATTTTTAATATCTAATTTTCCATCAAATATAGAAATATTTTCTTGTTTTATATTTATGCTTGAATTTAGATCAAATCAATAATGTAATTCTTTATTTTCTCATGATATAGTATCAGCAGAAGAAAAAATTCACGTATAAATTTTTTCAACTACTCATAATTGAGGTTGAATAGAGTTTCAAATAATATAACTGTAACTTAATACAGATCCCAAAAAAATAGCACTCACAATGAGTAATTTTGTAAAAAAACTTACTTTTGTTTTTTTAGCCATAACTTGGATTAATATTAAAAAAATTAATAATTTTATTATATGAAAAAATTAACATAAATAAAGTTTAGCTATACCAAAAAAGACTGATTAATCAGTCTTGTGTATTATTTCTATTTCCCTTTGGTCTTCTATATCTGTTTTTCTAAGATATATCTCAATATCAGGTTTATAATATTTTTCTATTTTTTCTGGCCATTCTATTAAAGCCACTCATTCTAAATTATCCAAAACATCTTCTCATCATATTGCAAAAAATTCATCATAGTCTCAAATACGATATAAATCAAAGTGATAATTATCTTCATATTTATTATAATAAGTATAGGTCGGAGATGTAATTTCATCAGTAACTCAAAAAATATCCTTTAAAATATGTTTTGATAAAGTTGTTTTTCATGCTCATAAATCACCTTTTAGAAATACGATTAATGGCTTTTTATTCGGAATATTAATATTTCAAATATTATCTAGAGAATACTTTTGTTTCATTTCAAGGAAAAAATTGATATTAAAATTTGCGTAATATTTTTAAGTACGGTATAATACTTGTATACATACGTTTAGCACTAATAAATTAATTTTATGGAAACTTTAATAGAAGTAAATAAAAAAGAAGAAAACAATGTTCTCATCTTTGAATTTACTGGGGAACTTGATGAAACAAATGCAGATAAAACTTTTAAAAGCATTTATGATGAAATCGGTGAAGATTTTTCTGGAAAACAAATTCTTTTCAACTTAGTTGGTTTAAAGTATCTTAACTCTAAATCAATTGGTTATATTGCAGATGTTTTCTCAAATATCGAAGATGCTGATGGTAAAATGTGTATTTCTAACTGTTCAGATGGTGTAAAAGACATCCTAGAACTTGTTGGTATTACAACTATCATCCCTACTCTTGATACTCAAGAAGAAGCAATGAAAGAACTTGCATAATAAAAATTCAAAAAAACAAAAACAAAAAAACCTTAACCCTCGAGGAAAAACCAGAAGAAATTAATTTCTTCTGGTTTTTCTGCGCTTAAAATTATTTTGACAAAATTTTTTTTTAATATATAAACTATAAATCTATTATCTATTTTTAAAATCGGAGGAATAATGGATGAAAACACTTTAAGAACATTATCAATAATGATGAGTCTTTTTGTTTTTGTATGGCTACCTTTTGTATATTGCGTATGCAATGAAATAAATATTTTTAAAATATTACAAAATAAAATGTTAGCAAAATAATATAAAAACTTAAAACCCGGACTTACGTCCGGGTTTTTTATTGCTTTATTTTACATGATTTTTTAGTTGTTCCGAGAAACTATCTAAAGAAAAATCTTGTGATCTTTTTTCACATACTTCTCTCATTTCAAGAGCTTTATCAGGAGATAAATCAATAATTGCTTGCTTCAAATCTGAAACTTCTGCTTTATCAGATATTAAAATTCCTGTTTTATTATCGAGAATAGTTTCCTTTAATCATCCTTCATTCACTCAAATAACTGGTTTCCCTGCAGCCATTGATTCCACTGGACTCATTCAAAAGTCTTCATCGATTGGAATATAAATAGTAGCTATACAATTCCCTACATAATCAGTAAATCCTACATTTCCAGGCAGTGTTTTAAATTCAATATTTTTCACATTCTCAGCCAATTCAAATATTTTTTCTCTTTGTGGATCATTTTCTCCATAAATAACAACCAGTTTTTTATCTGGTAAACCTTTAAATGCTTCAACTATTTTATCTACCCTTTTTGCATCTGATAAACGAGCAAACGATAAATAATAATCTCATTGTCCTTTCCATGTAAACTCTTCTAAATTTACTGGTGGATAGAGAATTTCAGAATCTAAATCTAAGAATTTTTTAATTCTATCTTTTGTGTTTTGAGAATTTGTGAGAATTAAATCCATTTTTTTAATATCTCTTTCATACATTTTTTTGAAAAAATAACTCAAAATTTGAAATGCTGGACGCATATAAAATGGTATTTTTGCAAGATAAATATGTTTTAGATCATATAAATATCTCGGTGGAGTATGACAATAAAATATCTTTTTTGTATCTTTTCTACAGTTTCTTACGGCACTAATACAATCTCCTGAAAAAATAACCGTATTATATTCTTCTAAAAATTTTGTCTTCGTCAGAAAAGCCCATTTGAGTTTCAAATGCCTAAAACCTTTTGCAAATATTTCACTACTTACTTCTATCATTTTCCCAGTAAATCCTTCTTTCCTCAGATCAAAACTCCCCTTACTAAAAAAACCCGTCGCGATATCTGCTTTTAGAGCTTTCCCCATCATCAGAATGAGTCTTTCTCCACCACCTTTATAGAGAAAAGTATCGTGGAGTATTATTGTTTTGTTAGTTTTCATTGTTTTTTTGGTAATAACTCCTCCCTCTTCGAGGACTCCCCTTTTACAAATGGGAGACTAGTTCAGTTTTATTCTGACTCTATTTGCACGGCTTCCTTTCTCAAAGGTAAGGTTAAGAGTATCCCCTGGGGGAAAGCTCCCGAAGGGTTATGGATTATTAAAATTTTTCTTTATTTTATCTTTCATATTTATCAACTAGTTAACTAAAGCATGGTACATATGTCCCATCCGATTACTACAAATGCCCGACGAATATTAGGAGCTTTTTAAGTAATGTACAACCCAACAATAAAATTACAACAGACACGTTAACTGTTTCAAGATAACTTGGTGCGATATGAACAAAATATATTCACTCATTAGGTGCTCAAAAAGTTACCTATTATTATTTATGATTAGTCTAAATGTTTACGCTAATCCCCCTTTAGGATCTGTAGTCAATTTATCTGAACTCGGCAAGTTCGAATTAACATTTGAGCCAGCAATAAGCGTTAAACACGCTAAAGGTGATGCCATTCTGGGAAAGGTGACTTATAAACCGCAATCAACCTACAAAGTCACATTGCCTTTCTCTCCACAACAAGTAGCATTTTTACCCTCTAACGGCAGTGACGTAAAACAAGGCGAAGTAATTGCGAAACTAAACGGACCCGAAGTGCATCACTTTTTAGAGGAATTCAATACAAGCAAGTCAATTTATTTAAAAAGTAAAGAGCAGCTTATTACTGTTGGTGGCTATGCTGAATCTAAAGTATTAAAAAGCGTAGAGTGGCTACCCATCTTCAAAGCCTACCATGAAGCAAAGCTTAACTTTGAGCACCACACCCATGTTATGCAGCAATTAAAAATAGCAGAAGATGACAGCGTATATTTGCTTAGTCCTGCAAACGGAAAACTACATATTAATAATGAGATAAATAGCTCCATATTTGAAATAGTCCCTCAACACGATGTATTTGTTAAATCTGCTTTGGCATCGAATTTAGTCGACAAGGTAATGGAGTTAGAAGTTGACAATACCCCCTGTAAATTAACCGTAGATAACGTTGAAGCAACAATCAATCACTATAAGCAAGTAGTCTGGAGCAGGCCAACATCGGAATGTAGCTTTAATTTTTCACAGATTGGTGTCAATAAAGACGGCAAA
>JAYJMJ010202891.1:0-16053 GCA_036873875.1 Laminaria ephemera
ACCCACCTACTGATCACCAACAAACCACCCACCCACCCACCCTGTCACCCAGCCAACAACCGGCCAGTGGAGGCTCCAGGGACACAGAAACAAAGTTGAGCCTCAAGAATCAATAACAATAGAAGAAACAGCAACTCCACGGTAGGAGCGCTCCAAATATTTCAAGAAACCCTGTCCATGCCCCCGTACCGTGCCCAACTACTGCTGTACTGACAGTTTAAATTCTGCTGTACGCACGTACCGGTACTTCTACTTCTACTGCTGTAAGTACCGCTGGTATACCTACCTGTGTAGTGTACGTACGTGCCCGTACCTACTGATGTACCAAGTAAGTCTCTACGTACGTCCCACTGCTGTACGATACCACCGGTACCTGGTACCTAC
Source organism: Laminaria ephemera (assembly GCA_036873875.1). Classification (NCBI taxonomy): domain Eukaryota; class Phaeophyceae; order Laminariales; family Laminariaceae; genus Laminaria; species Laminaria ephemera. The sequence goes on from JAYJMJ010202891.1 coordinate 385, forward strand.
TACCTGATAGAAAAAAACAGAAACCCCTCCCTTCGTGGCATCACCCCCCATCCCGGGGGCAAGGCAAGCCATCTCCGGGAGGCCGCCTTTCGACGCTCCCCGAAAGTCCTAAGTGTGTGCGGCGTCGCGGCAACCCCATAGAGAGTACAAGTGGACTGCACACACCCTGTTTTGTTCGCGAAAAATGGGAAATGACAGCCGCCGCCATCGTCGCTGTCGCCCCATCGCTATGACGGTCGCGCCGTCGGTCGCTCGCCGTCGCCTTTATGCCGCCAACTACTGTCAACCAAGTGACGGGGTCGAACTGTTTAGTGTTTCCATATGTGGAAATCGTTTTTTTCGGGGATGGCCTGCTGTACGTACGTGCCCGTACCTACTACTGCTGAATGTACGGGTCTACGTAGCTCACATTGCTGTGTTATACCATACCGGTACCTGGTACCTTGGTGGATGTTTAATTGTAGCCGGTCGCCCCTGTGGTTTAATAGTTAACACTGAAGTTAACACTGAATACTACTGAGGTTGGAGTCAGGGGTTCAACTCTCGGCATGGAGATATTGAATTATAGAACACCAACTGCCGAGAGCGCTTTATAGCGTGGGTAAGCACAATTCGACGCGAGTCAACGAGGGAGGAAAGTGCTGAATTCTTCTCGCGATAAAAATAGAGGCGCGTACCGTAGTGGGGAGGTGGGAGAAGAACCTGCTTTGTGAACCCGGGTGTGAGTTACGACTAGGGAGGGAGGGGGGGAAAGAACAAGAGTGAGGATAATAGATGGGATGAGCAAAAATAAAATAAAAAGTGTGTTTCGTACATTAATACAGTTGTACTGCTGCTGTAGTACGTACTACTGCTGTACGTGTCCTGCGTTCGTTGTTGTTGTGGTTATTTCTACTGCTGTGCACTGCTGCTGTACCTACTGTCTGCTGTACCGCCTGCCTGCAGTACCAACCTGCCTGCTATACGTACGTGCCCGTACCAAATGGTGTGTACGTCATACAGCAGCAAGGAGCGGTTAGATACAATCAGTGCTCGGTCACACGGTCCATCGCGCGTGCGTCTGTGCTTGTAGTGTTTTCGTCATACAGCACCTGGGAAAGAGCGGTTGGTTACATTGTCAAGAAGTGTGGTCGTCGCGATCTCCTGCCCGCTCCCTCACCTCACTCGTTCGATCGGTCGATTGCGCGCACGCCGGTTGGCTGTGTTTGTCTGTGTGCCTTTGTGTATGTACAAGGTATGCGCGTGTGTGTTTGTGTGGTTGCTGTACATACGTACCGGTACCTACTTCATTCTGCTGTATGTACCGCTGCGGTACCTAATGCCTGCTGTACGTGCGTGCCCGTACCTACTGGTATGTGCGGCATACAGCATCAAGGAGTATTTATTTACAATCAGTGCTCGCTCGGCAGGTCCATCGCGCGTGTTTGTGTGTCTGTAGTATTTACGTCGTACAGCAGCAAGGAAAGAACGCTTAGTTACATTGTCAAGACGTGCGATCGTCGCGATCATCCGCCCGCTCCCTCGCATCGTTTGCTCGATCGGTCGATCGTGCGCCTGACCACGTCACTCAGTTGATCGCTGTTGGCGGTCTTGACCCACCGTCGTTGCTCGCGCCGTCGCTCAGTGGGTTTTATTGTCGGCGAAGCAGCGGGCACCCCATCCCCAGCTGCCCAAGGCGACGCCGCCGAACGGGAGGTCAGTTCAGGAAACTCCCGGCGATCGGCATCGGCGGCCTCGAAGTCGCTCCTGGTGGCGTTCGCGACCTTGTCCCAAACGCGGATGTCGGTCACACGCAGGAGAGAGAGAGACCTGTGTATGTGTGTGGTACACGTCAAAGAAACATATATTTAGTAGCATTGTGATCGTCGATCGTCCGCCCACCCGCTCGGTCGCTCGGTCGCTCGGTCGCTCGATCGCTCGACCACGTCACTCGGTTGATGTTTGTTGGCGGCCGTGGCCCGCCGTCGTCGCTCGCGCCGTCGCTCGGTCGGTTTTTGTTGCCGGCGAGCCAGCAGGCACCCCATCCACAGCCGCCCAAGGCGACATCGTTGAACGGGAGGTCGGAGTCACGCAACTCCCGGAGGTCGAAGTTGGCCGCCTCGAAGTCGCTCCTGGGGGCGTTCGCGACCTCGTCCCAAACGCGGACGTCGGCCACACGCACGAGAGTCGCAGCGTCCCATACCCTGGCCGCTCGGCCGATCGGACCGTCGCTTCGTTTGATCTCGTCGTCGCTCGGACGTCCGACCGGTGTGTCGGTCATTCCCGCCGGTCGGTCGCCGTTGCTCTGTCGACCGAGCCTTCGCTCCGACGACCCATTTCGTCGCGGACGCGCCGTCGCGCTGTCACGACCGACTGCCCGCTCGGACGATTGACTTCGTCACGCGGTTGGAGATGGGCGGCATTGAGAGCATACATACGGCGACGGCCTGGGGTGTACGGCCTACTACATCCTACGGTGCAACGAGTGATAGCGTCAGCAAAGTCACGACCGTACATAGCGTATAATGCATTTACAGCGAGAATCACATCTCATTTGAGAGTCGAATGCTTTGCAACAATAACAACAACAACAACAACAACAACAACCGAGTCTCTCTTTCCTGCATGTGGTTGACGTCTGCGTTTGGGAAGAAGTCGCGAACGCTACCAGGACCGACTTCGAGGCGGGCGACGCTGGCCTCTGGGAGCTGCGTGACTCCGACCTCCCGTTCGGCGGCGTCGCCTTGGACGGCTGGGGCGCCCGTTGCCTCGCCGAGAACAAAACCGGCCGAGGGACGGCGCTAGCAATGACTTCGGCCTCAGGGCGCCAATACCTATAACCGAGTGACGTCGTCGAGCGACCGAGCGACCGAGCGGCTGTGACCGACCGACTCTACCGCCGCTCCCGACTCCACCTAGCCTTCCTAAATTGGCGCGCCTCCGTCGCTTAGTCGGTTCCGTCGGCCGGTCGCCATAGCTCGGTCGACCGAGCCATTGCTCGGACGACCCACGAGAACTCGCCGTCGCGCCGTCGGTCGGTCCGTCGCCGTTGCTCGTCCGATCGACCTCGTCGCTATCGCGACGCCGTTTGGCCGTCGCCGTCGCTCGGCCGATCGACCGCCCGCTCGGTCGATCTCTTCGCTCGGTTGGTAGTTGGGCGGCCTTGGGCCGCCGTCGTCGCTCGCGCCGTCGCTCGGTTGCTCGCTCGCCCGCCGGCCCGCCCGTCGCTCTTGTTCTTGGAGTAGAAGAAGTACCAACGGCCTTAATAATCCATACCCTTTTTTTTTTTTAAATCTCACTTTTGCTTTCCATCTTCTGGACAAGCCGTGGTCACAGGTGTCGTCCCTTCTCCCCCCCCCGGTACATGACTTCATTTCTATCGCGCAGAGGGTTCAGCATTCCCAACGCTCGTCGATTTTCATCGAATTTACTAACTCACGCTCTCGCGCTTTCCGCAAGTCAATGTTTAGCACAAGAAAACCTCCCTACGAGTACAAGTATGCACTCGGGGGGGCTCGAACCCGCGACATTGACCTTAGTGGATACGCGGTTAACCCATTAGACCATCGGGGACGCCGACTATTCCCTAAGTATACCTGGAGAAAAAGAAGTACGAACGGCCAACATACTGTTCGTCAGTACGTAGTGTAATGCCAGGTACTGCTAGGTACCATGTAACGTGGGTCACAGCAGTAAATCAAGATTCTGGCTGATAGGAGCACCAGCACAAGCACCGCCAAAAGACTGACTGCTTGGTGACCGCTCCCACAGCTCATACATACACGCCTCTCACAGGGCGCCTCTTCGGCAAAACGAGCCACCAAAGAGTATTAGTAGCATCAGCAGCAGCAACAGCAGCGAAGCAGTTCGTAGCAGCAACATGTAGGATCAGCAGCAGCAGCAAGATCGAACGGCCTAGTGGCAACAGCTTTTTGCGAAAGGGGTGTACCAAAATACGTCTTGATCACAACACACCACTCCCGCAAAGTGCCGTATCAACAGTATAGCACGTCAGATAGCACTGCAGCAGTGCACTATAGGCATCGTCAATGCAATACGGGTGAGCCTATAGAAGCACAGAAAAAAAGACAGCGTCATGACATATCGTAAACTGAAACAACCCGTACGACACATGCAGCAGTGCGCTATAGGCATGGTCAATGCAAAACGGGTGAGCCTAAAACAGCACAGCAACACAGACATCGCCATGAAATATCGTGAAGAGACACAACCCGTACCACACATACACGGGGCTCCTCGAATAGACACACATGTGGTCGCGACATGCACAGCCTGCAGCAGACCGGTAGCGCTATACACAGAACACCCAGAAACCCTGCGGATAGCAGCTCTACGTACATAATCCTCAGCAGCACGGCTTGCAGCAACACAGCAGCCGTGCACTACACACGGCAGCACGCAGCAGCTTGAATGCCCTTTCGAGCAACTCGCGAGCAACTCGCACTCAACTCGGAAGTTGGCAGTACGTACGAACAATGCCGAGCGGATGAGAGTGTACTTCCTACAAGGGGTCCGCTCCGCGGGCGGCTTACGCCGCCCGCTACGCTCGCGTGAGGAAGAAGGCAAGAAAATGTGAGGGTGGCTGAAAGAAGGGGCCCATGATTTCGATTTGTTAATACCAAGGGATTCTTGTGTAGAGTTGGTTGCCCTGTGCCAAGCTGTGTGCTTGCTGGCGATATCACCTTCTGTTCGGCAGTGCGGGTGTGATTTATTTGCGGAAAAACGAAAAAACAATTAATCTCTTTGTTCACTATGGAAACGAAAACATAATCAAGTTCGTAGTGCATGAACACCAACCAGCTGCTAGTGGTGGAGCTCTAAACACGAACGCAGGATGACAACGTGGTGGTGTAAACCGTCAACACCTGCTCACACACGTCTAGCCTGAAGGGCATGTGCATAGGCGTATAGGGTCCATAAAGAGATGCAACAACTATTTAAACCTTGATTAGTACAAAAGAACCGGTACAGGCATTTAGTTGGGCATGCAATGATGTGCGTATGGCTCATAAAAAGAAACGACAGAGCACCGAATGCTGATCGCACTGCTGTGATGAAAAAAACTCTCCGAAATGGCAAGGACTGTTTGTATATTAATTTGAATATAAAAGAAACCAAACGATATATTCGTCAGTCATATCGGGCTGAGCATGGCAGGGCACAGCACCGCTCGGTACCGCATGGCGCTGCGCTGCTCTGCTAGTGCTGCGCTGCCCTGCGCTGCGTTGCTGAGCTGAGCCTAGCCAAGCTCAGCTCAGCTGGGACCTGGTATGATGTGATACTGCTCTGTGTTCTGTACTACTACAGCAGTACTACTGTAGTAGTATAATATTGACAGAAGAGAAAAAACTCTGTAGAGAAGAGAACAGAAAAAAAAGAACAGTACGACAAAATCCGGACTTCTTATGATACCAGGTATGTGCGCAAGAGTAATCAGAGCACAGCGCACAGCACGGCACAGCACGGCACAGCATGGCACAGCACCGCACAACACCGTACGGCTTGGCACGGCTTAGCACGGTACCGCACGGCGCTGCATTGCTGAGCTAGCGCTGCGCTGCGCTGCTTAGCTGAGCCGAGCCAAGCTGAGCCCAGCTGGGACCTGGTATGATACTGCAGTACCCTGTGCTATGTACTACTACAGCAGTAGTATAATAACTATTACATCAGCAGTAGTAGTATAATAATAACAAAACAGAAGAAACTTCGTAGCAAAGATAGCAGAGAAAATAAACAAAAAACCGTAGGATACCCGGGAAGGTTCTGCAAAGATCTCGAAGAAAAGAAGGAAAGCAAATCATATTTTCTTCCGCAATTACGGGCTGAGGATGGCTGAGCGTTGAGGGTACATGCAGAGGGAAGCAACGCCATGGGGAGGACAAAAATATATAAGTCTATCGAAGGGCTCCGCTCCGCGTGAGGATGATGCCGCCCGTTGCTCTCGCGCAAGGAATACGACAACAAAATGGGAAGAGGGCAGGAAGAAGAGGTCCATGATTTGGTGCTACTAGCGACTTAATATTGCCAAGAGATACTTGTGCAGAGTTGATTGCCCAGTGCTGTGCTGTGCGCGTGCTAGCGATGTCACGGTCTTTTAATCGACAGTACGGGCGTACAGCATCCACACCCACACCAAACAAACAGCACAGCAGCAGCGCACAGAACACCCACAGCCACGCGAAACCCACATTATAGCAGAAGAAGCAAAGCAACATGTTGGACAGCACCACACACTGAGAGCGTTGGCAAGGTGCGGGTGGGCCGAAGGAGTAGTACCACAGGCACTAAGGAAGACCACAGTAGTAGCACCAAACTACGGAGACAAAGCCGTCTATGGTAGAGACGGGGTTTCGATTGTAAAAATTAGGCAATGAAGCATGGGGCGTAGGGGTAGCAGCCCCGGTAACCAAGAGAGCATGGGTTTCAAGGTGATATGAAGGGAGATCGTGTTCGGGACTGTGTGTGGCGATCACGGCACGCGAAGCACACCGCATACAGACCACACAACAACAGCAAGAGTGCCGAGCACACCTCACACCCACACCAGACACACAGCACAGCCGTAGCACACAGAACACCCACAGCCACACCAAACACACATCACAGCAGCAGCAAAGCAGCGTTAGACAGCACAACACTTGTGTTGGTAGTACGTTGGCAGGTTGCTGGATGGCTGAAACTCGGTGGCTCACTACCGTTCGAAATCAGTTAACGGGAGGTGTGTTAGTGGGAGTGCATTGTCAGGGTGTACTCAACATAAGGTGGAATGCTTTTTATAACATAGGCGCCCCCTGGTCCCCCCACGCTGACGACTTCTCGGAGAAGTATTCACAAAGCAAGTGTTCCGAGACGTGCTACGAATGTCGATATTCTGCCGTACAAAATGAGCCTGCGAAAGGTGGAGCTTCACGCACCCGACTGTTCCGAACAATGCCTTGTTTGAAACTTGCTATTTAGTGCATGTGTTTCCACGTTGTATCTGGTGTGTACCGAACCAACGTTCTGCTGTACGACATCAGCGCACTCACGACCGTTCTTCGGCGATCGAACAACCTTCACATTCAACTGTTTTTTGTTCCTTTGCATCAGGTGCCATCTACTCCGCCTTAAATCCCTTTGTGAAAGTCGTGGGAAATATCAAATTCTTTGGAAACCGGGCCGTATTTTACGGAGGGGCGTTCTTTCTTTCAGACCCCAGTGAAGTATACATAGCTGGCACCACATTCGAATCCAACAAAGGCGCTACCGGTGGAGCCGTATCGCTGACGTCTACGGAAGGAACAACAGGGGGTTTTGAAAGCTGTCGGTTTGTAAGCAATTATGCTACTAGCGGAGGAGCAATGTACTTAGGCCCGGGCGACAAAGGGGAGACTGAAAAACCTAGGTTCGTTCAAGATTCTGTCTTCGTCAGCAACATTGCCGGTAAGACACGTGTTACGATACGGGTTACGCTGTTTGGCCATTTAGTTCTGCCTGACGCGGCACCTCAACTGAAATACTACAGTACCAGATACCGTGGGAATGCTGCTGTTTGTAAGGTGCTTACTAGTAAGCGCCGTGGGATTATTCATCGGGTGCGTTTTAATTTGGTCTCAAAGTCAGTGGTTTGGGAAGATATAGAGTTCTTCATGCGAGGAGCGTCATAAACAATGGTTGCACCCCTACTCCAGCGTGTATCTAGAGTCTCCTGGCGGGTTGCAACTATGAAAACCTGGATGCAACGTGTCACCATACTTATTGGTCTTTGGCACGAAAGGTCTTAATGATCATTGTTTTCTTTGAGTTCCCTGAAACATGCCAATAGATGCAAAAATATATCCCTTCTGATAGCGTACCCATTGATCTTACACATGCACGAAACGTCTTATTTATCGATACTTTGGTTGACGCCCATCTCTGCAACCTACCTGCGATACTGCGATCGCCGTGTGACGGTTTCACCTGTATGTCGCAGTTGGTCGGGGTGGAGCACTGTTCAACACCGGGGAGCTCCAAATCGACGACACCGTGTTTTCGGAAAACATTGCCGGGGAGGAAGGCTTGGCCATCTACGACGAGGAATCGTCCGCTGTGCTAACGAACGTCACTTTTCACGATAACATGTTTAGCTGCCCTTCGGACCAGTACAGCGATGCGCATTACGTGAGGATAAAACATACGCGGTCCTGCCCACAAGAAAAGCACATGTCCCGGAACACCACACCACACAACAATATTCAAACCATCGCAGCTAAACAGTGAGGGCATGTTTTAATCCGGCTTCCTGTCAATCCTTAGGCCAACTAGTATACAGTCGGATCCGTGAGTCGAAAAGGGCTTTGTTCAACTGCAATTCGTTTCGATTGGATTCTTATGGGCCTCCTTCTTATCGTCGGTCGAGTCGATTTAATGTTTTTGCGCTCTTTCTGGAGATGGTTGGTATGAAAGAGTACTGCGGTATGGCAGTGAGAAAGTCGCTTGGAATTGTGCTTCGTGCGTTCTCCGCGAGCAACGGGTGTTTCCCGCACTACGATCCCTCGTCGAAGCGGGTTGGTGGCGTTGGAGGTTGCCGCATGCCGCCAAAGCTATGTTTGTGGCGTTGCACTCAGCCGATAGCCGCCATAGTCACAGCAAGCGTAGCCGTTGGTGGAAAAATATCATCGATACCCATGCGCTGCTCCCATCGCATGATACACGCTGCTTTCGGGCGGAGCTAGGTAGGAATATGCATCGCCGACTTGTGGTGAGAAGCAGCAGCAGCGATAGCAGCCAGGCCAGCATCGGTGCCGTTGTAGGGTACTGCTGTGTGGCACCTGGTATGGGTGTGTGGCCGTGTGTGTGTTTGTGGTGGGATGCGCGATGCGATCGGTTCAAATACGTTCCCGACTAAGCAATCCGACTCGCACATCCAGTCGAATGGAAATCGTTTGCGATTGGATGTGCGAGTCGGATTGCTCAGTCGAAAAACATTGAGTCGAAAAGGCTCATTTTCGACTGTGTAAAAAGCCGAATTGGCATCCAGTATCCAGTCGAAAAAGCCCTTTTTCGACTGGTGGCTCCGACTGTATAAGAATTGTCCTTACGGACCCTTCGTTTTGTGGAAAATTATTTGGAGTCAGCGTGGGATGTTAGAGACCTTTTTATACGGACAACTAGTTGGAGTTAGTGTGGGATAATAATGAAGCAGTGAAACTATAAAATACCAGATGATCTGTTCCCGAGAATACCTTACAACACTGGCCGACACAGTGTTTGGAGCTTGGTTGATGTCAATAACCTGGAAGCGTATCGGCAGTTGGTTCTGGGCTCGGCCGGGAACGTGGCATGGCAGATGAATGACATTTGCTAAACCTGTCCATGATCTGAATTCATACTTGTGCTGCCTATTAGGGTATTAGGGTGGCCCGGAATGCTTCCAAATGGGGGCTTGGTAGATATTGACAACAATTCGCGGGCACGCAAAGTACTGGTGTTCGTTAAACGTTATGTCAGCTCCTGTGATATCTGAGTACGCCGCGGACTGTGTCTATCAACATTCTTTTTTTTCGATTGACCATATGGCCGACTGATGCCATCCAAATTCTCTTACGTATATAGCACATGTCGCTTCAGCCTGGACTGTCAGCAATATTCCGCGTGTGCGAAATATGATCCGTATTCCCTATTTCTGCCCTCACATCCATTCCTGTTACTTCGGTTGATGTTTGGTTTTACACATGCTGTGGCCGTCAACGTTGGGATCGTAACTTGGCTATCTCTCTGTCCAAGTGTATCAGGAACCTCCTTGTACCTGTCGCTTCGAGCTGGACTGTCAGTAATGTTCGGCGGGAGTTTCAAATTATGCTCATGCGTATTAAAAATGTAGCGTACCTGACAGATAAGTTCGCCAAACTCGTCTCGCTACCTTGTGATATTTTTAAAGCACTGTGTCCATGAAGATCATGTTAGAAATTTGGCTATGTTTCCCTCCTCTTGTACCGGCATTCTCCAAGCAACTGTCACTTCGTGCTGTTAATAGTCCGTCGGCTCACAGAGCGGTTGCTGTTGAACACATTCTGCATACCTGGTATGTCATATATCCATGTCCTACCCGTGATCGCTTAACTATTTTCCACTCAGCTCGATGTTATCTAGGTATACGCACTGTGCCAAAAGGTACGGTAGGGGTGCATCCAATGGCTCTGGGGCTCCTCATTCGAAGAGCTCTATACCTCAACCGGTAGGGGGGTCTGTGTCAATTCCTATGATATTTTGTCAGCGGCTCAAAGCCACTCGCACGAGTCGCTAACCTACAGGCTTATGTGCGCTAGATTAGTGTTCGCAGTCTCTGTCTTCGGTTTTGTGCTCTTCAGTTTGAAAATATTGCAAAAAGAACGCCATGGAATTGTTTGTTACGGAGCCACCCGCGCAAGTGGCCTAACCTCGGTAGCGAAAATGATAGTATATCATACCCTCTGCCGTAGCCTTGGTCCCGTATATATGAAAAACACGAAAATCCATCTATATTAACAACTCCATGGTCTGGATATTTCACCAGTAATATTGAACAAACACATATGGTATGCCAACGGTGTTGAGCAGCTCTCCCGTTGAGGCGCCCTAGCAGTCAGAACTATTTAGGTAATAATGAGGTACCGTACCCTTATCGTAGCACGTGTCCTGTGTCTACTACCGTAACCTGTGTTCACTAAATTGATGTTTTTCCGTCCACTTGTATCAGAACTCTCCGAGCACCTGCCGCTTCCAGCTGGTCTGTCACCAATGCTTGGAAGGGTGCGCAGTTGACGAGAAAGCTGCCCAGGTCACTACCGACACGATCCCTGTTTGTGATAATATTCCCGACGGCGTGTCGAAATCGTCGCCGACTACACTCCAAACTTTCGACCTTTTGGAGGGGTACTACCGCGTTTCCGCTGAGAGCCGGATCATCCGAGAGTGCTACCAGAAGGAGGCCTGCAAGGGGGGTACAAATGACCTCAATTACTGCACCAAGGGCTACTCAGGACCTTGTAAGTGCCTTTGCAGAGTCATGGGAGGAGCGTAACAAAGGTAGAACTAAAACGATCCCTATAGCTGCTATGAGCGATATACTGAACGGTAACTGGTAGAGAGCAGTGGTTGCTCGTGCAACTAGCCGTGTAGATAGTGTTTGTCTCAACTACTGAGTCGAGGTCTATACAGGACCTTGTGAGGTACGCACGGCAGGTGGTGGGTAATATTGGTTTGCCCTGTAGACTAAGCATTCATATAGTGAATGCCGAAAACCAACCTACCCGATGCCACCATAATTATCCTTGCATTGGGGGTACACATTATTTCAATTACTGCTTCAAGGGCTGAAAGGGAACATATAAGTATCTCTGCAGGGTCATAGGTAGAGGGTAGGAGGCACACGAACGACATCAACTTGTGCGCTGAGGGTTACACAGGACCTTGTGGGTAAACTACGGTAACAGATGGATATCGATGGTCATTTCTGTAGACTAAGCATGCAGTGACTGCATATACCCGAGTGATGCGGGAGTGCTTTACCAAATGGATGCTTTCAATGGGGGTAACGGTGGTCTCAACTACTGCTCCGCGGGCTGGACAGGACCCCGTGTGCATCTCTACAAGTTCAAAGATGGGTGGCAATAGGGGTAGAACCGATCCCAATTCCTGCTGTACACCTTGCAAGTAACTACAGGGTCATACATGGAAGGTAACATAGGTATACACGATCTCAACTACCGTGCCGAGGTCTTGTCCTTGTATTGTCTCTGCAGGTAATAGGGGTACGCACGATACAAATTTCTGCGTTGAGGGCTATATATACATGCCATGTGGGTAACGCACGGTAACAGATGGGTAGCAAGGGAACGCCCTGTAGACGGAACACGTAGTTATTGCCGAAAGCCGGGTGTTGCTGGAGTGCTACCAGAATAATGCTTGCAGTGGGGGTACTGACGGTCTCAACTGCTGCACCACGGGTTACGTTGGACCTTCACATTTGACGTGGGCTGCAATACGGGGGTAACAGACGGGTGCCAAGTTAAAAGCACCAAAATGTTATTATGTTCCTCACTTGAGGAGCTTCCTACCTCACCTGACTTGGTAAGAACATCAACTTCCGACCACATAAATAATCCCATGGTCTTGATGTGCAAATAGGCAACACTAAAGAATGTAAACGACAGTAGGGATACCGACGGAACCGGGTATTAGGTCCCTCATAAGCAGGAACTCTTTCGCCGAAAACGTACTCCCCCTATCAAAGCACGCTTCTAGGTTATTAATAGAGTGGGAATGAGAAGGGCAATAGACGTTTCCGTGTTCCTGGCGATAAATATATAATCATGCTAGTGCAGAGAGGGGTGCCGATATTTCTCACGTTTTTCGCGAGAGCATCTCTATACCGTAGCGCAAACCTAAAATCGAGACCCGTCCTTCTCGCAATCCAACGAGCGATTCCATGGGCGAGACGTGTCAGAATTAACGTTAAGTCAGGAATGAGACTGCAACGAAAATGGACAGCTCCTCGGCTGGGGAGCCCCGTCAGGCGAAATATAGGATGCGGTGGGGCGGGGATGGGGACACTCATTTGCTGCATGCCATAGTCAATTACAGCCTTTTCTTTCACCGGCCTCGGGTCACGTGGAGCTAGTGGCTACCCTATTACTCTGCTGTGCTCTATACGTACGCTACATACGTTGCCCGGATTTCCAGTGCCTCCCCACTAGCACAGTGTTGGTCCCATTGAACAAATGGCCATACATTTATCCCATCCACCGTATCTTGTCTCTAGATACGAACTGCATAGTCTTCATCCTCTTAGGATGCCGAAATAGCGACCCAAACAACGGTGTTGGAATATTTTTATCACCAGACTTAGAAGAGCGTGCAGCACCACAAGTGGCACCATGCTGCGAGCATGTCGTACAGTTGCTTACGTTTTAATTCGGACACACTCCTTCCCTCAGGGACACGGGATGCTTTGTTTGGCTGATGCCGTAGTCGTCACTTCTGTTTGACTGTTCTACTCTCCCCAAGAACCACAGTCGGTTACCTTATCCACACAGATGCAACTGAAACTCACCGCGTCTTGATCCATGTGCTCAATCTTATGGCCATATGTGGTTGAGGACATTACCTTTATGGATTGACGTGCCTTACTGTGCATAAAAAGTATTTGGCTGATGTGTGCGTCCCATCTTCTCAACGACGCGTGCTACGAGAAAGGCAGCACTCTTCAAAAAGCAAAGTTTTGACTGACGGGGCTCCTCAACTGAAGAACTGCTTATTAATAGTATCGTTCGAACCCTATTTGTGCTTTACAGGTACAGTCGTTACATACCTAGGCCATTGCAGTGTTCATCGGGGTATAATGCATATGGTTTTCTCAAGGTCAATAGGTTGGAGAGAATTAGAGCTTCTCAGGTGAAGAGCGTGAGAAATGTGTAGGTGCACCCCTACCGTAGCATACGTCAAAGCTCGCCTTAGTTAAAACTGACGAAGCTCCAACTACCCGGACTTGCACCTTTTGCGCAGATTGTGCTGTCTGCGATGAGGGTTATGCTGCTGGAGTAATGAACCGCTGCCACGTGTGCTCCAAAGAAACCAGGCGGTGGTCTGTGGGGCTCGGGGCAACAGCTTTGGCGATAGTGTTGTTTATGGCTGTTTTGGTGGTGTCCAATACTATCCTGAGCTCGGCGGACGATCCAGGATCCTCGTGTTCCGCGACGAAACTCTCTTGCCACAAATGGCTTGCCAAGGCACTTCCGTTCTCTGCCATCAAGATTGTGATTGTGGTGTTGCAGATCATCACTCAGGTGAGCGTATGCTTGAGATTAGCTTTGCCTCCATTGGGATTGACCGAGACTACGGTAGGCGAAGTAAGGCCATACGAAGAAGACCTAACATATGTATATATATATGTATAAATATCTGTTGACGTAGCGTGACAAAACAATTCCATGGCGGCGCTTATCGTAAGACATTCAAGCTCAAATTCGGTAGCAACTCGCATTAGTGGCTCTGAGGTGCTGAGAGAGGAAACCCTAGATGTCACCCCTCCACCTCCCACCCCACTACGGCTAGGCATGAAATGAGTACCCCCCACCCCCCCCTACCGTAGTCTTGGTCACTTGCTTAGGTTTCAAAGAGGTTCATTCCTCACCAAACACCTAGGTGTGCAAGTGTTGTACGCGGCGCCCAGTGAATGTTACTCCAATAGCTTTTCAAATCGAACAAACGTACTTTGAATATAAATGGGTTTGAAAATGTAATAGGCAGTTTCTCGTTTGCAGCGCACCGTCGGTCACACAGGGGGTTGTAAGGTTCTTCAATGCACTCAACAACTAGAAGAGTGGCAATAGTGAAGATTTGTCAGTCCGTGTGAAATATCCATCATAACTGCATTAGGGAAGGCTGGCCGCCGGCACTCCAATAAGCCAAACGTTGAATACATACACACTACATATACACACAGGGTGATAACGAGGATTCATATGTACTGGTAGTACCTGGTATGGAGTACCGGTATGATACCTACGTACCAGTACAGGACAGCAGTACGTATTAATAATGCACTCTTATACCTATGTATGTCCTATTTAGTAGTAGGGTCTCCCCTAACCAAAGCCAGTCGATGCACACAGCACAACCGTACCGTAGTTGCACCAGTAATGGTCGTTTATTGTGTTGTCAGCGTGCACTACGCCAAATCAATCCCACACATTAATGCCGGTGTTCGGCGAGCTCGAGGAGAGCAAGGACTAATCGTACACCGAGGGAGAGGAGAGGGAGTGAACCTGGTTTCGCATATTATTACGCCCTTTGGAAAACAAATACAAATATATAAAATGATGTATGACCAACGAGAGGCCACGGATTGGCACGAAGTTTTTTTATCATGCCGGCCTCAGTATGGGAATCGTGAACCTCGAATTTCGTGAGGTTTTTTTCATTTCTTCGAGCGCTCTTTTCGAGGATCGGCTTCAACGCCCCTCGCCCTTCGTTTCCTGTTGCATATCTCGCCGTGGACGCGTACGGGGCCCGAGAAAGACCAGCGAGAAGTAGGCGCGATCTTGGATTTTAGACGGCATTCTCGAGGTTTTCTTTGAATCTTGATACGGAGAGGTTGTACAAGTACAACATGGAATGACTTTTCAAAATTGGCATCGCATTTTCAACGCTGAACAGCAGTCCCAACAAAGCATTGTTAATTTTTCATTACCGCCTGGAAGCGTTTGAACCTACCAGATCCATTACGTACCGTGTGTTGTTTTACGGCATATCTATTCTAGGAGAACTCCTAAAACCACTGTTGTTGTTGACCCTAGCATTTCCCAGGTTCCCATATATCTAATGCGAAGCAACTCCCCTTCACAGCCAACTCGTGGCGTGGAGTGCGTGAACACGCTCCATGAAGATTGATCTGCTGTGTAGTATACTGCTGTACCTGGTATGTAGTACCGGTACGAGTATTGTGATTTCGGATGAGATTCCGTGATAATTTGTTTTGGCGGTTTTCGGATCTTGAGCCTGGATCTATAGGATTTTGTTGTGAAAATCATCCCATTCATTGTGCATCCGGTCGCCCCGGCGGTCAAAGTGGTTAACCTCGAAGACCACCAAGGTTGGAGTCACGGGTTCGAATCTCGGTATCGAGATTTCTTTTTCTGAGACACCAACTGCCGAGAGCGCTTTATA
>JAYJMJ010202998.1:0-16053 GCA_036873875.1 Laminaria ephemera
ATCCGGGTCCGCCATTAACCTTGGTAGATCGATAGCCCGCCGGTCCTTGCTGACTTTCTTCCGTCGGTTTGGAGCAACGCGATCCAAGAGGCGAATATCCCCGTATCAACCCAGGTACCCTTGATCAGCGGACCCTTATTTGTGGGACGAGCTGTGCTCGCCCCTCCCCCGTACTCCTCGGGTACTGTCCTGTCGTCTAAGACCCACAAAGCGTACCCAAACTGCGGCTGCTTTCACGTGTATTCTCCGACGTCTACCGTCCAAGAGTAGTGGGGCTCGTAGTGCCCGTGCAGCGATAGGAACACAGTACATAACAGTAGCCTCGACGACTGGTCGATGCCTCCCGACATCAGCTATCTCCCCAGACTGAATTACTCATGGAAATGCTCGTGAGCATCACAAGTGATTCCACCACGGCCTCGTCCTGACTTGGACGTGTGGCCTCCGACACGGTGGTCGGCTACTTGCTGATACTGCGCGGCGGCCGCGGTGGGGGCACCACGGCCCCGTCCTGACCAGGACGTGTGGTCTCCGGCACGGTTGTCGGCTGCCTGCTAATACTGTGCAGCGGCACTGCGGATAGGGACGGGTGTGAATGACAACGCACTGACGGTCCCTCCAGCAAGGCTGGCGGCTTCGTGGCGACGTGCACGGTCAACAGCCTCACGTCGAAATCAGTACGGGGCCGTGGTTAAATCACTTGCGATGCTCACCATCCTTTCCATGAGTATTTCAGTCTGGGGAGACAGCAGGTCGATGCTTCCCGACACCAGCTATCGCCCCAGACTGAATTACTCATGGAAAGGCTGGTGAGCATCGCAAGTGATTCCACCACCGCCCCTTCCTGACTTGGACGTGAGGCTGTTTACCGTTCACGTCGATGAAGGCGCCAGCCTTGCTGCAGGCACCGTCAGTGCGTTGTCATTCACACCCGTCCCCAACCGCAATGCCGCCGCGCAGTATCAGCAGGCAGCCGACAACCGTGTCGGAGGCCACACGTCCAAGTCAGGACGGGGCCGTGGTGGAATCACTTGCGATGCTCACCAGCCTTTCCATACGTAATTCAGTCTGGGGGGATAGCTGATGTCGGGAGGCATCGACCAGCTATCTCCCCAGACTTAATTACTCATGGAAAAGCTGGTGAGCATCGCAAGTCAAGTTTATGGGTGTATACGGGTGCTCAGTACTTAGCATTCCAGTCGGAACGTAATCAAACGTATTTTGAAGGCAGCCAATACCTACTGCTGTATGGCATAGTTTAGGTGAAGGAAAGCATCATAATCACCCATTTTTGCCAATTCATTGGGCTTCGCACCACCTCGTCGCAGTAGTGGGTCTACACCAGTACCGGCGGTCTCGACGGCAATCGTTGTTTAGGTTTGTATACCACACGTCAAAAACCGACGAGAACGAAACACGTTGTTTGCGGCAGGACCTGAACCAATTGATTTGGAGTAGAAAAAACGGGACCTTTGGGAGGGGTAGCACTTGGCATTGCTGAGGCTCCGCATTTGAGAAGCACCATTCCGCACCCAAAAACCGACGATGACGAAAAGTGTACACCAAGCCCAATACACCACCCCACCGGCTAGGTCTATAACATTAAAGGGTCAACAACATGCTTCTGATCCAAATGGCGAAGAGATGACGTATCAAATAAATAAACATCAACATCAACATCAACATCAGCGACAGCAAGAACAAAAACAAGAACAAGAACAAGGACAAGGACAAGGACAAGGACAAGGACAAGGACAAGAACAAGCAACAAGAACAACCAACAACAACCAACAACAACTTGTGTCGGTGACTCGTCGCTTGGTCAACCCCGTCAGCGAGAAATGTTTGGTGTCTCTTTTGGTAACCTCTACCATAGCACGGTTCTAACCGCCAACTCCACCGTTGAGTTACAGCTTACCTCGAGCGTGCGAGAGCGTTCTTCTGCCTTCCAGAACGCCACCTCGACATCCATGATATCCTGGGCGTCCTCGAACGTGAACGATATCCTGCACTGCTTTTCGTTGGTGACGAGAGACGGTGAGCACGACCACCTCGACTCGTCCTCGGTACTATCGCCGTCCCTGGTCAACTCTGCTTCACATCCATCCTCCATGCACCCATTATCACCGCTGTCTGTGCCGGGGCGCGTGTCGTAGGCATTGGCTGATGCGGTAATAGTGGTCTTGGTGCCGGCCTCAACGTAGTCGTTATCGCAGTTTACACTTGGGTCAATGCAATCGAACTCGCGGAGACCTTCTTCACCGCACGTGAAGGCTTCGGTGCTGACGCAGGTGCATTCGCAGCAATCGCCACCGTCGTAATCTGGTGGCGATGGAACGCATGGGTGTGGTAAGGCTGGATATTTTCGTATTGCCGTGGAACAGAAGATCCACAAAAAGCCAGGGAAACAACCTACATCTGACCTGAATCTCAAATAGTTCCAAAATGTCGCAGCAATGCTCTGTATCCTAAATACGCAGTTGGAGACCGTTCCGAAGAACAGAAGGAGGGACCAAGGCCACCGTAGAGTAGTCGCGTTTTTGCGGTCTCGCGCGAATGGTTACCCAATTACTTTGTAGTTTTAAACATGTGTGCTCTTTGGTTTGCGAGATGCACCGACGCCATGGATTGGTGTGCAAAGCCGCGCCAACAGCGTTTGTTTACTTTCGACTTTGAGCGAGGTACAGAGCAACTCGCGCGAGCGGCCTGTACTCGGTGAAAGTGGCAATCCCACTTTAATACAATATGGACTATGCCTTTCCGGTGGATAAGACCAAGCAAATGGGCTAGTTCCTAGGAAACAAACTTTTTCAATTTTGAATGGGATCACGGTTGCAGTACTGTAGTAGACGAAAACACCAAACACGGAGACAACGTCATTGAAATCGTCCATCTCGGGGTAGTCCTAAGGTGGGTACACCACTTTAGAAAAAATGGGGTTACACCCAATATTGTGTCTTTAGTCAAAGCAACAACGTTTTTGTGTCGTCGGAGGTGTGGCAAGCTACATGTATCACTACTGTGGATGAGGGCTATACTAGGTAATGTACGACAAGCGCAATATCAGAGACAACACCGATACAAACCAAACACAGAGAAAACCCTTCACGAAAGTGGGGTTAGGGTTTCCACACCGTGCGAGGCGTAAAGGAGCGTCAATGGCACTATTACTAGACTACCAGGTACGTAATACGGATATCGTTTTCCTACTGGCAATACGTCTATAACGGTCCGTTGGGGCGGGTACACCTAAACCCGTTCCGTAGGATATACATAGTACATGCCGGCACCAGGTAGTATACCAGTAGAACATTCCGTGCGTCTGACATATATTCCACCGGTAGAATATTCCTTGGTGATAGAATGTTCCTTACAGTCACACCTATGTCTTGCACGCGGACAGAGGCTCCTGCGACGGAGTATTTACTCGGAATAAGACGAACGTGTGATGAATAATTACGGGACCTTCATGAGGGACTCTTGTTTCCATCCTGCCTCTCGTTTGTCTCAAGCTACACTCGGAGTAGGATAACACGAAGGTCTTGGCGACGAGACCCAGCACTCTCTGCCAGAAACGACATCTTGCTTCCCTTACGTTATGCCTTGGCATACCACGAATTGCTAAAATGATGCAACACAAACTCCAAGTAGTTTGACTTCAAAATCGTCAGTTCAGGTATGAATTCAGATGAAGATTGAGTCATGCCGAAAAAAGAAACCAATCAGAAACACAGAATGCCCCGCAGTTCAAGGCCGAATACATGTTCCCACACGACGTACAGATCGCGTCCCAACTCATGCTCTACGTCTTTCGGATCAGACATATCCGTGGTCTACGTGATCTATCTGCGGGGCCAACATATCACGTTGTTTTCCGGATGATTTGAACGATCTAGTGCATGTTTGCCATGTTGGATCTGTACTACAGTACACACATCCCGGCGATCTAGATTGCCTTCTGTCCGATAGGCACCTACCGCATTCTACGTTCGCTAACGTTGGATCGGAATTACACTTATCCTGTCCAACATATCAGAAAACCAACTTTAAGATCTACGTGATATATATCGTGATCTGTTCGGTATACACCTAACACATCCCTCCGTGTTGTTGATCGAGTCGCAGTCGCCGTCCGAGAGTAAGTCGTCGATGGACGGCGTGACTACGATGTTGTACTGCACAAATGCTGCGCAACCTATCACGACGACAGATACAGGTCTAGGTCGTGATCAGATCGTGACCTGTCCGATGTACACCTACGGAATTCCTCGATGCTGATCATCAAGTCGCAGTCGCCGTCCAAAATAAAGTTGTAAATGCACTCCGTGAACAAATCGCCGATGAAAACGTCGACGTCGTCATCGCCATCGCCATACATATATAGATACTGTGTGGCCGGGTAAAAACCGGATGATCTGAATGTTCTACTGTACGAAGCACATGTGCTTGGCTGGCGCTGCACTACATAGATCCTGCCGAACATGATTTAACGGCAATTAGAGGATCTAGATGATGTATGAATAGATCGTGATCTGTTCGATATGCACATACCGCATTCCTCGTTGTTGTTGATCGAGTCGCAGTCGCCGTCCCAAATAAAGTCGCCAATTCACCCCGTGAACGAAACGCTGTACTGCACAAACACTGCACGCACCTACCACGACGACAGATACGAGATCTAGACGATCTAGATCGCGATCTCTCCGATCTGAACCTACCGCATTCCTCGCTGTTGTTGATCGAGTCACAATCCCCGTCCGAAATAAAGTCTTCAATGCACTCCGTGAACGAAAAGCTTCCAGAGAAGAAGGCGTCGTCATCGGTGTACCCAAAGTACGAGTCGTCTTCGGGAAGGGTGGTGAAATCGTCATCATCCACGCAAGCAGCACTGGGGTCGATACACGCGAACCCGCCGTTGTCGGCGTCGCCGCAAGTAAACTCGATGGAGCTGACGCAGGTGCATTCGCAGCAATCGCCGCCGTCGTAGTCTGGGTCAGGAAAAAAACAAGAAAATGATACGAAATCAACATACATTTTTGTTGCCGATGCTGTGGCTGCACTGCCGTGTAGACGCGTGCTACGATACGGCGGGGAACACATATTTTCTGAGGTTGGCCACCTGCGGAACTCTTTACCTCGCGCAAAACCAGCCTTAAAAAAAAACACATGAAGCGCAAAAACCAATGAGCAATCCCACGGTATAGGTTTGAAGTCGAACAGATGGTACGGTAGAGATGCACCATTTTTTTTCTGAGGCTCCTCACTTGAAGAGCTCTATGCCTCACACCCAAAAACTGATTTTGAATAAACTGAAAAAGTGTCACCCGATGAACAAACCCATGGCCTAGGTATTAAAAAAAATATATATAGTGCAAAAAACAAGAATGACATCCAGACGATTTTGGGTTAAGGAGCGCGGTAATTCAGAAACAAAAAAATGAAAAAAAGTGCTACCTCTATCGTAGCACGCGTCGTCGAATGATATCGTAGAACAAGACGATGTTGGGTTGTTCTTCAGTTGAGGAGCCCCGGCGATCCTCAATGGATATCATAAGGACAAAACATGCTCCCTTTATCCTAGCGATCCTCGTTCACCCGACAGAGTCATCGTGGACTTGTACCCCTGCCACTTGTCAAAAGCTAGGCGTTCACAGCCATAGCAACCGTCGAAAAACTAAGGCAACGGTAGGGGGGGGGTACACCCCGATTCACGACCGAGTATAGGCCACTCGCGAGAGTGGCTGTGTATCTCGCTTACAGTTGAAATACATTGGACATTGATATTGTCGCCGCGGGGGTGCATCTCGTAAAACCAAAACCCACAAAGGGCTAAGTTTGCGACGACATTCGGTAAGCTTTCTCGTGAGCCCCCCAAAAGATGACCTCTCTACCATAGCCTTTGTCGAAACGTGATGCGTTGTGAACCTGTTGCTTTGGGATCGCCGTCAAGCCTGTGGCTGGGGCGTGTTTTCGGTCGCACTATTTCGGAGAAACATAGTTAACAGAATCCACGATATACACAAACACCTACATATTCCCCTGTTTATACATACCATATTTGGTCCTGATTTCTAGTGCTCCCCGTAACAGGTATTCTTCGAAATAGAGGGGGCCGTTGTTTGTCGTTAGAAATAACATTTTAGTGTAAAAGCGGGTGACTTTCCCACGCTTATTCACTTGAGCAACGAAAATGCTAATTGTAAGTTTGTACTATTTAGTAGTATAGTATTATCACCATCGTATCCTGCTATATCGTCTGTGGAAAAGAAACGCCGCAGCAGAGAGCGAAACTCAGTTTTTGATCGGAACATGTTTGTTTCTTGATGGCGTCCGGGTGGGGGATCGACAATTGTCTTGCCTGGACAGGCATCCCCACACGAATGAACAAGTTTGTGAGCTATTTACATACCTGGTATATGATACGACCTACTTCTGGTAACGAAACGTACGCCGGGTCAGTTCATACAAAGCGACTCGGAAGAGCGCACAGGAGTGCACGTATCGCCCTATTGCGCTCGTGTTGCACAGATCCTTACATTGCACTTTTGATCCCCTCCCTACCCTGGCAGATCTGGCTGCGTCGTGTCGATGCTAAAATCGTCATTGCTCATGACTTATGTTCCCTCTGAAGCTTCAAAGCGATTAATCGCGCAAAACACACCGCATCGTGAAAAATTGTTTTGTGTCGACCCGTAGTTGAGTGGAACCAACTAAAAACGACTGCCCTCGGTGTGCGAAGACATGTCTTGCAAGCAGGTCTCATTGACATGGGCAAGCCGAACCGGAATTACAAGCTCGAAGCAACACGTGAAGGACATAGATAATTTTGAAATTCCAAGTACCACCCTCGTGAGAAGGCGCACCCTACGGTAAGGGACCGCCGCTTTTTTCTGAGCCTCTCGCTTGATGATATCTATACCTTACCCAAACACAAACATATGGGAAGCAACTAAACATTCAACCCGATGAAAAATCCCATGACCTAGGTATACAAGAAACAATATCGCCAGTCAAACATGACGTTCAGACCTTATCGGGTTAGGTAGCCCCGTCATTCGGAAGCATGTTCATTGTATGTAGTACGCGTCGGAACTGACATACGAGTAAGAGACAGACGAATTGAAAATGGTTGAACGAGTGCTTCCTTACTTGAGAAGGTCCATACCGAACCTGAAAACTCACAGTAGCATAAGACGAACGTACAATCCGATGAGCAACTCCCTGGCGTAGGCACACAACGAATGATAATTTTTTAATTCAATGACAAAGTAGTAGTTCATCAGCCGGGGAGCCCCGTCGGCCGCAAATAGTTCAACCAAAAAGTGACACCCTTATTCTGGCACGGGGCGTTGCCAGGCATGACTCACCGCATTCCTCCTTGTTGTTGACGCTATCACAGTCACCGTCTCCTGAATAATCTAGAGTGCAGGGCGAGCTGGACCTTGATGTTTCTGAATACCACTCGGTTGATGGAAGAGTGGTGACGTCATCGTCGTCGACGCAAGATGCGCTTGGGTCGATGCACGTGAAGCCGCCATGGCTGCTACCGCCGCATGTGTATTCGGCGCTGATGCAGGTGCACTCGCAGCAGTCGCCACCGTCATACTCTGGGCGAGGGGTTCGAGGGGATACTTAGGTTACCGTGTACCAGCTCAACCGCATAGGTGTTTTGAATGCAACATGTACAGCGGACGACCAAAATTACCGGTGCTGTTTTAGTGTTGTTACAAAGACAATTGAGCCCGGCAAGTTTGAATAGCACCGACGAAACGTGCATTAGCAACAGTCGAAACCGCAAGCAATCTGCGTAAAAG
Organism: Laminaria ephemera; assembly: GCA_036873875.1. Classification (NCBI taxonomy): domain Eukaryota; class Phaeophyceae; order Laminariales; family Laminariaceae; genus Laminaria; species Laminaria ephemera. The sequence goes on from JAYJMJ010202998.1 coordinate 7,815, forward strand.
GTTCCACAGGGAACTTTACTTACACAAGACCAGCTTAACCCTTATCAGGCTTCAGCGAGGAAAAAATAGCAACAAGTGAGATGTGTAGCGGGGCCGATATATGGTGATGCTCGATCTATATTGGCACGACCAGGCGCCCGTGCTGGGACTGCAACATGCATAAGGGAGAACCGTTGCTGAGGTAACAGTAGCGTATAGCCAAATTTTCAACAATCTGGGCACACGCAGATGGTGCCCTCGATGGTATTCGAAACACTCTACAATCAATAAAGTTTTTTTTCGCGGCATCGGTAGGCTGGGGACACGGCTCACGCAAAACGAGTAAGTGAAGGCTGAGTGCACACCTCTCGCAAGACTTTCCTAAGGAATACTCATTGGAAGCGAGCAGAGAAACCACAGCTTCGGCGATTGAGTGGTAGTTAATGTTTACGGGGGTACATAGTAATTAGGACCAAATATAGTTAGTAAAAATAGGGGAATATATGGTTTTGTGTGTGTGTGTCGTAGGTCCTGATTACTATGGTCCTCCGTAATAGCACTTTTACTGGTCGCACGTGACACGGTAGAGGCGACATTTTTGGGCTTCGAACCTGCTGAGCTCTACACCATATACCCGAAAATTGACATTGGCAAACAGTGATGTGCAACGCGATTAACAATCCCATGGCCTAGGTCTATGACTATTAGCTTTACAAAAAACAGACCAAACGACAATTATTCGATATTGGGGAGTTACTCATTTGACGAGCATCTTCAAGCACGAATAATGTTGCCAGCCGTGCTACCCCTATACCGCAGCAATAGTAGGCCCAAGGAGGATTGCATACGCGAATGGTTTTTTGGATTGTCGGTGTTATCAGCATCGTACCCCCGTAATCTCGTTGTGCTCAATATCATTCTAGACGCACGGCACAAACAACGAGCGGATCGCACTGCAGTCGTCGGTGTTGATATCCAGGTCGCAATCTCCGTATGTGATGGAGCTACAGCAGCAGTGACACATAATGTGTTGGTTGTAGTATGGTAAAATTATATTGTAAAAAAAAATAAACATGGCCACAATGAGCTACCCCCGTGGTACCACTTGTCGTCATGTACAGTAGTATAAATAGTAAAAAAGGGGACGCGACCAACGCAACGCACCGCACTCGCCGGCGTTGGTTTCCATGACTCAATCGCTGTGTGCGACGAAAACAGTGAACTATTAAACGACGTAACTAACACGGACCAGGTAGCATCTAAGGGGCGGAGTATAGCGCATTCCAGTAAGCACACGTATATTCCTATTTCATATTCGTTACGAGACACGTCTAGTTGTCACATTCGTATCCCCCCAAACTCGTTATGCACAATATCATTCTACGCGAACATAGAAAAGAGCAGTCAGACGTTAGCCGGGAACTCATCAACAAAGTAGATTTGACGAACGCAACGCACCGCAGTCCTCGTTGTTGTTTTCCAGGTCGCAATCTCCATCTGCGATAAAATAAGTGATGCACAATGAATCCGTTGTCGTTGTCGTCTCCGGAAACGTCTCGCTCTCCGGGTTGGTGGTGACGTCGTCGTCGTCGACACATGATGCGAGTGGGTCGATGCACGAGAAGCCGCCGTTGTCGGGGTCGCCGCACGTGAACTGTTCGGTGCTGACGCAGGTGCATTCACAGCAATCCCCGCCATCGTAGCCTGTTTGTGGGTTAGGTGGTGTTACCTTACGTTAGTGGTGAAACCGCGCGTGTTAGTAAGTCTTTTTTTAGATTAAATAGTCATTCTTCACGGGGGTTTTGGACGTGCCGCCTAACGCCGACCACCCGACGACCGGAACCCTAACCCTAATTCGAACGCTATGGGGTGACCTGTGCTTGGATGTTGCGGCTTGTGAAGGACCTAAGTTCACTCGGCCGACTTGCATGCTGTGCTTGGAAGACTCTGGGTTGATTAGGCCAGATCTCGTAGGATGATTGAGCCACTCGTAAGATGCCCCTTAGGCAACCAGAGTGCGTAATTAGCTACCTTAAGAAGATTCACTTCTCGCCTCCAAGCCCTACACCGTAACCCTGTGTGTGGGTGTTTGCATCGAAGGTGCGCCGTAATCGTGCTTTGCTTGCATCATACACGACGGCGGCATCGTCTTTTTCTGTGTTGTGGAGAGCATCCACGCGTGCTTGACCAGGATGATTTCCCAATCTAGGGCGGGGTTTGGTGGCCGCGTTGCCTACCTCTGACCATGTCTATGCCATGAGACCATACCTCACTTATGGCCGGAGGCGCAATATGCGGCAGGGGTGCACCCAACAGTTCTGACAACTGTCACTTGTCCCGCTCTATATTACAATCAAAGACACGTGTTACGCTAGATGTGCACCAGTTTTTTTTTCAGAGGCTCCTCGCTTGAAGAGATCTGTACTTCACCCACAAACTGATTTTGAGTTAACTACAAGTGCAACCCGATGAACTAACTCATGACCTAGGTATACAAAAAAAATCAGATTGAAAAAAAAGAACGACATTACGACTATTTTGGGTTAAGGAGGCCCGCCATTCAGAAACAAAAAAAGCCAAAAAATGCTACCTCTACCGTAGCACGCGTCCAAACCCCAGACGCCAAGAAAACATAAAAATGAAACCCGACAACTTTCCCACAGCCTAGATATACAGCGAAAGCAGAGGAAATCAACCTTGCAAAACTACAATTGAACGTAAACGCAATGTATTTCTTGGTTGTCGTTTCCTTTCAGGCGATAATAATGCCGGCAAGAAATAATTTGGACAAAACGTGCTACTCTGATCGTATCATATAGCTCGCTAGTTCGTACTATTAATACTACTTCCTTTCATTCGAGCACCGCCACCCACCATCGCAATCGTTGTTGTTGTTGTTGGACTGATGACAGTCGCGGTCCGCGATTTAGTCGGTCACTAGTGCTTCAAATCGCACATCAGGTACCTGGTATGACAGCGTATAACACACTTCATCCTGTATTGCACGGCCCCACAGTGTACCACCGCCCTAGGAATATATGTTTAGAACCCAATTGTTTATCAACGTGGGGGTGCCTGACGATTGTCATACGCTGTATTCGTTAACCCGGAAGTTTTGTACTCTAAGCGCCCCAACCTACCACCACAATCCTGGTTGTTGTTGTTCAGGTCGCAGTCGCCGTCCGAGATGTAGTTCTCGTTACAACCAGAAGTTGATGATGAAAAACCAGTCGTCGAGGCGATAACGTTGCTCGACAGAAGTGCCCATGCGGAGGCCAGCACTGCGAGACTAACGGAATTGTAGCGTTGGACCTTCATTGTCACGCTTTAGTTGGACGTTGAGCTGGTGATGTCTTCCACTCCTACACGGTGTTGGTTGGTAGCCTGCAAGATGCACAACATTTGCAGTCAAAAACGGTGGTTGCAAAACAAATATTTATCGAACTCGAGTTCGCCCGATCGACCAGTTGGGACAAAACTGGCATGTCACAACCTGCACATCCAGCGTATATAAATACAAATAAACATGCAGTACCCACCTCGTGGTAGCCACCCACCGACCAGATACAAAGAAATGTGGACTTGACGTCGACACTCGTTCAATATTATGTTTCCACTAGGCTACTGCAGTGGTTGGTGATTGAATGAGATACGTATTGTTTGTAGTATGACACCCGACCCCGAGCAACATCGATTACTTCGGTTATTTTTCTCGTTTATCGTGACAAAGCGAATCAAATGCCATACTGCCGAACGTGTTATCACTTTTGACACCGATGTATACCGACCGAAAATGTTACGAGCGCAATACAATCAAGCCGATAAAAGAAGAGCGTTCAACAGAACGAGTGTCGCCGTGCTGCACACACGCGTGCCTTACAGCTCCCGGCGTTGCGGTTCGAACACGTCTCCAGCCGCGACAGCTCGGATTGCTTCTTGTGGGTGATGCTCCAATCGCCACTTCGTTTCGGCAACGTTTTCCCTCGAGCGACACAGCCTATGGTAGCGGAGTACCAACTCGTCTCTGAATCTCCTCGCTTGACGAGCTCTATGCTTCACCCCAAACCAAGATTTTTGAGAAAACTGAGAGTGAAGCCCGATAAACAAATCTCATGGCGTAGGTATACAATAAACAATGTTGCAAAAAAAATAGTCCGACGATTTGGGGTTAAGGAGTCTCGTCATCCGGAAAAGAAATAGGATAAAAGTGATACCCCTATCCGAGCACGCGTCTGGCCAAATTTGAGAAAGGCAAAGGCAGTCTCCACCTAGTTGGAAGACGTAACGTTGTGTTAGCCGGAATTGTGCTTAAGTTTCTCATACATTTTGACCTCTTCTCTTGTACCCAACACCAATCCACCGTAATGCCGATTATGCCTGAAAAAAATAATCCGATGAACCCATAATGAATTCGTGCCCGCAATTCCGCGGGGATGCCACCGCAGGTGCTGTGCGCTCTACAAAACAAAACATTATCACGCCGCACCTCTAGCCTCCACGCGCAGGCGCGCTAAGAAACGTGTATTTCATATCAGAGCGTACCTCCCCACATATCGGACAAAGATAGTACGTACCAGGTACGCATGTATTGTCGGACCGGTGATGGGTGGTAGGAGAGGGGTATACCGTTTTTTGGCGGAAGCGTTTCTGACTGACAGGAGTCATCAACTGAGGAACTACAGTACTGTACCCAGTATCGTCGGAATGCCATTTGTGATTTACCATACCATACGTTGATGCACGTTGGTTATGGGGTTGTTGGTCCGGTTAAACACTCATTTGTTGTCAAACCCAGGTGCTGGGTTTGGTATGGAGATCCCCAAGTAAGTGAAGGGCCTAAGAAATCGCTGGTGCACCTCGATCGTAGCATCTGTCCAGTTTTTTTTTCTCATGTTGTGTGCGATAAGAATGGAATAAGCACCTTCTGTCGCCGGTGCCATCACCCCTCCTTTACTCTTCATCAGTCGCTCTCAGTGTCACGATACCCTTGTTGTTGCTGTGTGTCGTTATGCTGATTGGGGCCGTCTTCCCAAACTCTTCTCCACGCACGGGACGGTGGGGGTGTACCTACCATTTTCCTGCTAGTTTCTGAGTCTCCTCCATTGCGGAGCTGTTATTAGTAGCATTGCCATAAACACGAGATTCAGACGAAATGGTGAAACCCGCTGTACTCTAAAAATGATCGGTACCGGGACTTTGCCTGTTGGCGCTATTAATAGTGCCAGTGTCCTGTATACTGCCGGGAATATTGGCAAGGACAATCGGGCACTGCTGTAGGGAGACCACCACTGGTCAACATACAGCTATGCACATGCATGAAACAAAAATCGAATTCCAGCCACGGAGACCACCACTGGTCAAGATACAGGTATGCCCATACAAGAAACAAAAATCGAATTCCAGCCGTGGTACGTAGAAGCGATGGTTCGAATCCAAGTATTCAACGTGACGAAACCAACGAGGCACTTACGTTCCAGGAAATTAGCGGACCTGAAAAGTCTATACAGATCGATGGCTGGCCACGTTCAGTCAAGGTGGAATGCTGAATCCGGGGACAGGATTAGGGCGATTAGGGGAGTGGGCGAAAAGGGAGCACTTTCTGCGCCCACGGCATGCAAAAAAAATCGAACCATGGTGTCTTCGCCTGTACCACGTATATATAAACTAAAAGTACGAAAATCATTGTGGTGTTTGTTGTTTTACTTTTGTAGCACTGCCCACAATTAACAGCTAGCCCTCAGAGTCTCGTTTGCAGAACCAACACGTCGGGTTCAGCCTTCGTTGAGGGGTACCCTACTGGCGAAGTTTCGGCAGCACGTAGTGTAGTGGTCCCTCTATAGTGCCGGTATGTGCCAGCAGGAATTACCGGTACTACAGCGGCAACCGGTACTACTCCGCATACGGCCAATACCCGGTACCCTGGTACTGTTTTTATCCAACGGCGCCATACGATATCAAAGGCACTATAGCGGGCAACCAGCACTACTCGACCAGCGTTATGGGGGACCACTACTGCCTACAGTAGTCGGCGTCCCCGATGGTCTAGTGGATTAACCTTGTAACCACTAAGGTCGATCTCGCAGGTTCGAGCCCCCTCGAGTGCATACTCGTACGCACTCGTAGGGACTTTTTCTTGTGCAAAAACAATTACTTGCGGAAAGCGCGAGAGCGTCAGTTAGCAAATCGTCGATGACAATCGACGTGTGTTGGGAAAGCTGCACCCTCGGCACGACAAAAATAAAGGCATGTGCCGGGGGGAGAAGGGACGACACCTGTGACCACGGCTTGTCCAGAAGCTGGAAACTACAGTAAAAGAGAGTAAAAAACAATACATTTGGTTTGTGTACCCTACTGGTGCAACATTTGTCAGCAAGAACACAATATTCCGTAACAAAATATGGGTTGCACTATTTTTCGTGGTGTCCTCTTTTGGACAGGGCGGAAGTTGCTGTGAGGGGGGAAACACGGCACGAAAACTGGACGAGAACCATGTACAGTATATGTGTGTTGGTTTCCAATGCACCCGGTATTTCTACCCCAGCGACATTATCCACAAACGCCCAGGGTCCGTCCTTGTTATCCATCCAACCTGATCCAACGGTAGAGAGAGATACATGGAGCACAACTATTCGAGATTGGACAACACCGTTTCAAGACGATCTTCTACCAAAGATCTACCTTAAACCTGTCGCCAACCCTTGCCATATTTATTGTTCACGTTGGCAATAACGTGCGTTGTTCGTGCGATCGCGGGTGTCCTAGACAAAAAATATAATTCGACTGCAAACAAGCTAACGTCCACGTAATCATTACTAAGGAAAAACTACTACTACTACGACAGCTGCTTTGACAATAAACTTGACGTATTTTAAAGCCAGAGAGAGGCGCCTTTACCGGTTTGAACCCACAAATCGTGCCAGATAAAGTACCAAATGTTTTTGAGGTTTTAGGCTGTTTTTTGTGTTTTCTTTTTTAATTTTGAATAAGAATCACGAGGGGGCGTCGACCCAACACAACCCTAACCTTAACCCCACCCCTAACCCAGGCTATGGCTCCGACCCGCTATTGGCTTTGCGGCCCTATTTGGAAAATCTGAGAAAATGTGAGTTCCACCAAAAAAACTCGAGATATATTTGATACTTAATCTGGTATGATTTTGTCGGGTGAGAACACCGCGAAGGCTACTGAGAAATCAAAGCAGTACTCGTACGGCAGTCAGTGTGGGATATCGAATCGAAGTTTTCGATAATTCGATAAACGATAACGACACGATAGAACGATAAAATGCCGAACACCTTCCAGGGGGACAAGGGGCACAACAACAAACTGCAGTGGTTTTGGGCTTCTCATGGGGAACCCGACCCCCTGTGGGATGACCCATAAAACAACCCACAGGATGTTAATTGGATGTCTCATGGGATGTCCCATATGATGCCCCAAGGGATATCCCATGTGCCATCCCATAGGAAATTCCATAGGAAGTCCCATGGGACATGGGACATCCCGTAGGAAGTCCCACATGAGTGGGTTCCATGCGGTCCCATTGGACATTCCATAGGAAGTCCCACATGAGGCAATCGCATAGGATGTCTCACAGGATGTTCCGTGAGGACAAATCATCCCATAGGATGTCCGATGCGACGTCCCACGGAATGAACGACACCCCATGGGCCATCCCAAAATTCATCCTCTAGGATATCCGAGGGGAAGTATGGGATCCCATGGGATTAACAACCAACCATGGGCATGGGATGTGTCGTCCCATGGGGTATCCCATGACATCTCTCGGACGTTACCTATATTGTCATACCAGGTATGATATATCCCATGGGATGGTGGGCATCCCAATGGACAACAAATTGAGCAAACAAGGGTCATGAACGATATTCCATTGGCATTGCATTGGATGTTTTAAGGGATAAGCCATGGAATGATGGACACCCCAAAGAACGTACGACATAAGCCTTGTGCAATTCCATGGGATGACCTATGGGATGTACCATACTATGTCCAATGAGATTAACGACATCCGAACTACATTTCATGGGTCTTCCCGTAGATCATCCCATGAGACATCCCATGACATGTTTGGAATCCCCATAGGACTTTCTATGGTACGATTTTGAGACTACGGGATAGCGCATGGGAAAGCGTATCACAGGTGGCCGAAACCCCCCCATCGTCCAATGTTCGCGCAAAAATATCCTTGTGGAGGCGTTGTGCAATGTAAAAATACCCACAACGTGCCTGTTTCGGAGGT
>JAYJMJ010203432.1:0-16047 GCA_036873875.1 Laminaria ephemera
GTGAGGGGGGCTAATAATGTACAAAAACGCCAGTAGCGTGACAACGTGATCGATAACCGACGAAAAAGGCAATGCCAAAGGGGAAACAGAAGTAAGAAAAAAGAAAAAAGCTCAAAAGATACGAAGAAATCCTGACGACCATATTCGTACTATTAATACGAGTACAGGGATGTATGCGTGACGTCATGTGGGACAACATCAGTAGCACCGCGACATACCCTGAGCTGCACGTGAGCAACAATGACAACAGTGTGCCAGACAGCCGATGAAACTCATGTTGGGCAATGGGATCTATGATACAATAACAGCAGCAGCAGGTGCCGTGCCAATTGTTTTGACTGCTTCCTTGGTTAGGGGCGATGTCGATGAACTGATCGAATTTCTCGCGAACACCATCTTGCTTCGATTTCTTGGCTATACACGTCGACAGCGACATTGTAGCAGCAGCTCACAGGGCCGGAGGGTAAGCTCGGAGTCCAAATATGGCGTCGAGCGAGATAAAAAATGCTGGGTTTCCTATAAAAAAGTATGGCTTGTGCTATTAGGGAATTTGGGGTGTCCGGTAATTGCGGCGGCCAATTACCATGCTTACAGCAAAAAACGCTCGCCGTAAGCACGAAAATGTACGAAATCCGACATCACTGGACTGTTGTTTGTTTGCTAGACCCAGGTGGGAAATATGTCATTGTAGTAAGTAAGCGGTGCAGAAGGAAGCAGGTGGGAAATATGTTGTGGTAAGAGGTGCAAAAGCTAGCAACAAGCATTTATGGTGAAGAGGTTGAACTCCAACTACGCAGGTTGGTGTTTTGTCGTGAGCCGTGAGCATTTGAGTAAATGGACGTAGGAATGGAATGTCGCTGCTGATGTGCAAGGGAATCGCAGGATACCAAGTACATACGAATACATATTTTTTGTTGACGACCGCCCGTGTGTGTACGCGTCTGCACATTGTTGTACGTGGCATGTGCTAGAACGAGGTTAAAAATATGTTGTGCTGAGTTGAGTAACGCACAGGCCTACAACTGGCAGACGGAGGCTCGACAAATCGGAGACAATGAGGCTGGTGTGCCGTTTGTCTTGCTGTTTTTATCAGATGACGGAACGGGTGTGTGTTGGTGTGGTCGCTGTGCATATGCCCTTAATGTGTAGGGATCTGTGTGCATTGTCGGTGCCGTCCTATAGGTTCTGGCGAAAGAGTCGACTTGATATTGCCGACTTGATCGTTGTACTTATCCGACCAGCGGCGGGAGAGACGGTGCAGAACATGCAGCCGTGCGGACAACAGCATTCTCTTTATTTGCGACAACAAAGAAGAAAAATACAAAAACTGAGGGAAAAGCAAAAAAAAATGAAAAAAGTGTAGAAAAAATAAGCGGGCATCGAAGATTAACTCTATTTTCAAGTTGGTTAGTGGGCATCAGGACGGACTACATATAATAAATAGATGAAGTTAGAACAAAAAAACAAATTGCGGCCCTTTTTTTATGGCTTTACTTTGGATTTTGTGTGTTCTTACGCACCTGGCTGGACATCGATCTAGGGCGTCGCTAGCAACAGAGACAACGGCATACGCTTGGCTTCGTTCATCTGCCATGGCCCGTGTACGGACGAACGAAATATCATGAAGGGGACGGTTTTAATCATGGCTTCCTGTGCAGCGGCGTCAGACTTGGACGTACGCGAAAACTGAACTAAAAGGCACAGCTTTTTCGATGGAAACCCTTCTATTCTATAACACACGAACTGAGCTTTTCCTTCAGCTCCTGCTCGCTGCTACTGGCTGCTGCTGGCTTTGCTTACTTCTGCTGCCTGTTGCTGTTGCTGCCTGCTGTCGGATGTTGATGCCCCAACACAAACCGTCGGAAGTCATACCGGTATACGAAGCATAGAGCAGCGGTAGAAGGCCCATAGAAACCACATTTTCCCGTATTTCTCTCTGCTGCTCTGCTGTTCCATCACCCACGGCCCTCAAAGCTCTGTACTTGTGGCATTTACGGGACAGCATTGGCCGCGTTGTGAGCCCTCTTCCTTGAGACAGCCATGGACGGTGCCTCTGTGTATATGTGTATTTTGTATGTGTATGTGTATGTGTATGTGTATGTGTGTGCGCTTCTGTATGTGTGAGTGCAGTGTGTGCTGTCATATTCTAGGCACACACACAAAGCGATCAAAAAAAGAGTTGGAGTTGTTTTTTAGAAGCAGCCACTCAGCCTCGCAGCGACGAAATCAGTACCGTATGCAGCAGCATTACAGCAGCACCGGTACAACGGCAGCCGTGATTCTAGCTCTTGCCTTTGTGCCAGTAGTCACGGTGTACGTGCGTTTGGTTGGTGCACAGGAGGAGATGGAGCCGCGATAACATTTTCACGTCCAATACAACCATCAGACACACATTGTCGGACCTCATAGCAGGTATTCGAAGCATACAGCAGGAGGAAGAACAGTAGCTCACATCATACAAAGCACATATCATTGGAACTCCTGTGTTCACCCTTTTCCACTGGCGACGCTTCCGGTAGATCAAGTCAACCCCACTCCGAAGGGGAACCTTGTAGGTCGTATGGCATGTGCTGCATGATAATCTGTTGATCTCGTATTTCCAAATATGACCTCTCCGCCATGGGGCTGAGGGGCCTGCCCTATTCCCGAGTATTGTATGTCTCCGTGATCGCACTATCTTACCCATCAGGCTACTGGCACAACCTCCACAATGACAAAACCGACGACGACGTTGGGTCGTTTACCAGCGTTTCAAACACCTGCACTGGAGGCGGGGGCTCTTTCACTATTACGGGGGGTGGATATGATCCTCGGCGGCCTTAAGATCAACCCTCATATATCGTTTGCCGATCAAGTTCTTTGAATTTGTGAGGAAAGAGTTTGCATACCAACCGACCTAAAACGACTATATACGTAACATACTCTCCACGATCGCTTTTACCCATCAGGTTACTGGCCCAACCTCAACAGCGCCCGGCGATGACGATTCCTCGACTACCAGCGTTTCAAACACCTGCACTGGAGACGGGTCTTTCACGATTACGGCAAACGCGGCTCCCCCACTGGACGGCTGCTACCAGGACACCGGAAACACGGGAGCCTTGATATACAGCGTGTCGGGCGAAGTCACCGTTTCTGAGATATGGGTTTTCCCTCGTAATGATAACGACACTGGCGATGTGAGTCGCGCCATTTGAAGCCATAGACCCGTGCTACGATAAAGGCCGCACTTTTTGGGTTAACCGGTTTAAGAATGACAGGGCTCCTCAACCGAAAATCGTCGAAATTTCGTTTTCTTTTTTTTGCAATATTTTTCGTTGCATACCTAGGCCGTGAGCTTGTTCATAGGTGGACGAACCTAATTTTCTCCGAATCAGTTTTTGGGTGAGGTACATAGAGCTCCTCAAGTGAGTAGCCTCAGAATAAATGAATAAATGGTGCACCTCTACCCAAGCATGCGTGTGAGAATATCCCGGCGTGTGTTCAGTAACTACGGTATGAAGTTTCGCGGGTATGAGTACTCGACCACCCAGATGCATAATTATAATGTCATCGTACGTAATATGGAGATGGGTACGGTATTCGGGGGTTTTGTAGGGATGCCCGTTGGTCAGATCTACCTCTCATACTTCGGTTGAAGGCGGGGTGGACAGACTATTGCAGGTGATTGGCGACAAACTAAGGCTTACCCGACTCCCCGGGAATATTTCACAATATGAAACCAGGGTATTACACTATACGGAGACGGGTGTGGTATTGGGGGACATAGGCATAGGGCCATACATACCCGTTGGTGTGTTTTCCCCGGACGGGTTGCTCGGGTACCCCAAAGTGCATGCCCTATCAAACAAGCGTTTGCTGTGTTAATCTAAGCTGCGTCGGTATTAAATATTGTACCCGTAAGGAGTCCTCGCAGATGACCGTATGATGTCCGAGGCCACGCTTGGCTGAAATTCGGCACTTGCACGATCTACACACATGACTTGATTCTGGTCGGCACAAATGTATTTTTCATGGTTCTTGACTATTGGCTCGTCACTGCTGACTCATCCAACCATCGCCACCTTACAACATTGCTTCTTCGCAGTTCGTTTGGTACATCGCGGACGTACCAATCAGCGAGGATGGCGATATCATGGATGGCTGGCGAGTCTACTGTGTTTCTGTAGAGTCGGCTAGCATTGTCGACCCCGGGACCGCGTCTTGGAACTGTAAGTATCTTTGGGGGGCACAGCGGTCAACGCCACCGCGGTTACATGGGATAGATATCGTCTCTATGAATCCATAACATGATGAACTAGTTTTTTAATAACAGTAGTCTGAATCAATCAGTTGCTCTACCGCCACGCCACGCTACAACCTCGCCATATATATGAGTGTGAGTATACCGTGGTACGCCACATCAGTACTTTGGCTTTGCACCTTTCGTCTCCCTCGCTGATGGAAACATACATACTCACGCTATACGAATGCATACTATTGCTTGTATAGTGTGTCTTCCTGCCTGGCTGGCGAAAACGAGGTCAATGTCGTTGGGGTACCGTATATATTTCTTGAGCTGGTACAATTGCAACGGAGGCCTTCTAGTTGTGTTTTCGTGCACACCTTGAGAGCCCGCTTGTCGTTCATGCCAGCAGTTGTCGCCAGGTTACCATGTGCAACGTAAAATGCTACAGTAGTGGGCCCTATGGAAGGCGGTATAGTGCGAAATATTTTTCACCGTCCTATATGGAGCGGCCGTCCTTTCCGTTATAAGGCGATTAATCGCCCCTTTGAGGTTCCTATACTACCTCCATAAGGCGGTAACCGCCCTATCGGGTAAAATCTGCGTTTCCGTGCATAGTACAGCGTGCTACTGACCACGTAGATGCCATAGATAACTACACGGAAACAGATACGTGTGCTCCCCTGGGAATAACATCTACTGCTCGCAGATATCTCTCACGTTGGGGGCAGTACGCACACTCATTGTCGGCCGCTTGGTAACCATGAGCCATGACAAAAACCTCGCATAAACGGATCTCAATTGGAAAACCCGAACGTACCTAAGTTGACGCTGATCAACTTGACGTACGTGTCTATCGCATCAAATACTGCTCGTCCAAAGATTTGTATGGTAGTGTAAGCCATGTAGTTGCTGTTACAGAATACACTATCGACAACGTTTGCCTTCCTCTTGAATAGTCGCGGTTGTGTCCTGGGCTGGTTCAATATACCACTGGACAGCTAGCTTTAATGAAGAAAACTACTGTCAAGACGTGTTTCATGCGCACTTACTTCATTAAGGTCTGTTGCTATCGGCCGCATCTGCATTGGAAACGTGTCGCTCCTCAAAAGCAAGCGATCGTGTTCGTCATGTGCGTGCCATGGCAGAGATAGCTCGGTTTGGCCAGACCATTTCCGACAGACCGGAATCTTCAAGTGAAGATCTACCAACGCCGTTAGAATACCATGTGTTTGTTACAGAATTATTCGTGGAAATGTTCTACATCGTGGGATTGTTCCTCGATTTGGACTTCCACTTAATTCCTATGGGGAGGGGTTATTGCAGAATTACATATATATCTCATGAAGTAGAGAGCCTTTTGAAACCTTGGCGCACCCCTACTGCCCGTGGCATGCGTTAACACCCAGATACCATCGACCGCACCAGCATTGGCAAGAAGCCGCTCCTTGCACGACCGTGCTTTCCTGTTCGTCCTAACGGAAACACTCGCGGTCCCAATCGTTTTTATTCCCGTCTCTGCCCCTGGTCGTCTAACTCCCATGGTCTCCACCGTTGCTATCCCTATCGCTGCGCATGTTGGCTTATTCCAATGGACGTCAAGGTGATTTCTTCGGTAATGGTTACATGTTGACAAGCGAGAACGACATTTCCATCACCTGCGGTTCGTGCCCCGTGACGGACGATGATACCAGTACGGCCAGCAAGTTGATTGTCGGTATTGTCACGGCTGGTGTTGCCGGTGTCCTAGCGGTGGCTTCTGCTTGCGGTTACTGGTAAGGTATCGTACCGGTTGCTTCTACCTGCGGAAATTGGGAAGGTGTCGAAGAGGCTGCTTCTGCTGCGGGTAGTTACTGGGGTATCCTGGCAGTAGCTTTGATGACGTACGCCGCGGTAAGGGTGCGTCAAACACCTCACTCATGGGGAGGTCTGTACCTCACCCAAATCCAGATTTGGAGAAGCAGTTTCACTAGGTATGCCCACACAAATACAATTCTACGTGGCACCTAATGGACGATCCAATGCACAAGGTGTGCCAGCACAACAGGTATTCTAACGACAATGCGTAATTCCTTATCTGCGGAGCCCCGTCACACACTTGGATGTTTGGCCGAAAAGAGGTACAGTACACCCTATCGTGACGGTTGATTACAGTATGCTAACAGTGGTTAGCACGGAATCGTAGCCGTCGTTTCATCTTGCGATGGTCGGTGATGGGTGCCTAAGAGCGTGTCAGCCTTTCAGGTATCGTGGCAAGTATTTATCAATGCGGAGATGGTGTTCTCGGTGCCCAAGAACACGACAGACTACTGGAAGGTATCGTAGGAGCTGCTGCGTTCTTGCGAGCGTCGATCGTGGGTTCCACAGAACACGAACAAACGCCTATCTGTAGGGTGTCGTAAATGTTGCGATTGCTTGCGATGGTTGGTCACGGACCCAAAATTTTGGAGTAAGGTGTAAACCGTGCTACGATGGTGTGTGTTCTTCACATTAACACTGATATTTCCACCCATCTACCGTGGGGCTTGCCGCGGACATTGCAGTGGACATTCCCGTGGCTATTAACGTGGGATTTACAGTGGTTCTTGTCGTGAATATTGCCGTGTGCTTCCACATTAACATGGGGCTTGCCGTGGGGTTTGCCATGGGGATTGCCCGTGAGGATTGCCGTGAGGCTTGGCATGGGCCTTGCCGTGGGTACAGCCGTTGAAAGTGCCGTGGGCATTGCCGAAGGACTTGCCGTGGGACTTGTCATGGGACGTGCCCTGGATGTTGCCCTGAAGCTCACCGTGGCGTGCCTGGGCATTGCCATTTACCGTGGGACTTGCGGTGGCGTGACGTAGGTATTTCCGTGGCGTTATCGTGGCACTTGCCGTAGGGCTTGCCGTGGCAGCCGTGACGTGGTTTGCCATGGCAGATGCCGTGGGCTGCCGCGGCGTGGCGTGGCACGCCGTGACTTGCCATGGGCACTGCCGCCGGTTGCCATGGCATGCCCTGCCAATGCCGCGGCACTGCCACAGAACGGTCAAATAATGTATATGCATTCCTCGGTTCTCCCCATCCCGACCGTGTGAACACTCCGAATTTCCATAATAGTAGACTGGGACTGGATGTTGAACACACTGTAAACGTATACCGGTACCTGGTTCCAAGCTATACATCGCAGCGTGTCACAACGATGCAGCAGCTACTGCCGTTTCATAGTACTTGTATTGATAGGTCGTTGTGTGTCCATGTCGAACATTGTCTGCACATTCTAGGACACTCAGCTCACGACCAACTAAGCTGCGATCTGCAGCCAGGTCTTGTCCCGTGATAGACAGCGATGATCAGGTATGTAGCTAAACAAGCCCCGCGAAGTAAACTCTCCTTGTTGCATTCAGGGTGCTATCAATTGTACCCACCACGTGTTCGAAATCATTTATAAAACAAAAATATTAAGATCCTCACAAGAACAACAGGAAGGAGGCACACGGAGACTCGTGCCTCGTATGATACAACATAATATGTGTGGTTAATAGTGTTGAGTATCGGAACGACAGTCGATTCCGGTCCGGCACAGGCCTAGAAACACGATATTCGATGAACAATCCGATATAGGAGCCGGAAATACGGAAGTACAGGTGATATTTCTCCCGAATGAGCACACATTTGTTTTCTTTTTGAAACCTCACGTCGAACTACGCACTTTTTTGCACTCTCCCAACAGGCAAGTACGGAACGGTGCTCGTAGAGGGACGTCCCCTCTCCGGTATAGCGTGCGAATCGGTTACTGGCGTGTTATTTTTCCCATCCGATTTCCGAGTTATCGAACCTTCCGATACGATTTGAAACACTAGCGGTCAGTCCTCAACAAGAACCGGTATATATAACAAAGAAAGGTTTCACCTGCCCTCGGAGCAGAGGTGCGAAATCACAGAGTACCTTCTAACCAGTTCGGCGGGGGCTACTGTACGTTCGAAAATAATGTATGCTCCAAAGGCATGCATATGTACTCAAATCGTGCGTGCGTATAATACACATGCATTCGTGTGAAGTCGTGCTGACGCTCTCACTCACTGCGGCCAACTGCTGGGCTCTTCAACTTCGCTCGGAGCTCGTACTTGTCGCAAGGAGACGCGATGATTGCAAGTATCTTGACATATTTCATTTCGTGTCACCATTTGTGGACCCTTTATTAGCATTCTCAACCATTTTTGGACACATGTTTAAAGCGACAAAAAAAC
Organism: Laminaria ephemera; assembly: GCA_036873875.1. Classification (NCBI taxonomy): domain Eukaryota; class Phaeophyceae; order Laminariales; family Laminariaceae; genus Laminaria; species Laminaria ephemera. Next base: position 8,452 of record JAYJMJ010203432.1, read on the forward strand.
AAAGAGGGCGTTCGTTCCAAGCAACCAAGACTAGCGTGCAGCAGCATAATAATCGTCCCAATGCTGCGGGCGTGTGATGCAGGTTCTTATACATATGAATTGCAGTTTGAACACACACCCTACCTCGGCAACTCGCGCTGTGCTTCGAGCGACCGACACCGTGTTTTTGTTTTTTGCTCATCCCATCTCTTATCTTCGCACTTATTATTTCTCCTTCTCCCTCCCTAGTCGTAACTCGGATCCAGGGTCACTAAGCAGGCTCTCCTCCCCCCTCCCCAATACGGTACGCACCTCAATTTTTTTTCGAGAGAATAATTCAGCACCTTCCCTCGTCGACTCGCGTCGAATTGTGATTACCACGCTATAAAGCGCTCTCGGCACTGTATGTAATCGATCGCCACCATTTGTTTTGTCTTCACCTTATTTTCCCCCGGAAGCTCCACCACTGCAAACATGCAAACATGTGCTCTACTCGAATTCCAAGTAGTTCGTTCCCAAAAAGAAAGGAGTCGCCGTAAGCACGTCTGTCTAGCATATAGTGTACCCCAGTTGCGCTTTCTGTCGGACACTTTAGCTCCGAGCGATTTCTGAGATAAACCCGCACGAGTTATATAGTGTTTGAGCGTGCGGTTTTTGTAGTTGTTGCTGTATTGGTTTCAGGCGTGGTATTGGACGCAAGACATGATGCGATTCACTGTTACCGCAGGTCACGGAACGCCACAAGCAGGCAGCGTTACCCAGATCGTTTCACAGACTGTACCAGACAGTTAACGTATTATTACTGCTTGAAAAAAAACTGATGGCACGTATGATACGGCGGGGGGGAGAGGGGACGCACCTGTGAACTGTGAGACGACGGCTTGTCCAGAAAATGAAAAATATTCAAAACGTTCGTTCGACGTTACCGAGACGATTTTCGCCTAACCTAGGGGGGCACATGCACGACGAACAGGGTGGCTATGGGGATGTCTCGACTAGGAAATATCTTATCGAGATATTTCCATAGACGCATCGCTCGGCGTTTGTACCCTCTCCGTTGTCGATAACCTCGGCGTGCAAAATTTCTGTTGAGGGGTTTGTGTTATCTTGCTGCGAGCTTACGGATAGGGCCATGGGTGACAGTGGTACGAAATGCTTTGATCAAAGGCTGGGGAAAGTGTCAAAACCCATCTGACGATTGTACGAACAGAGCATTTTTGGGCGCCACGAAGCAGCCTGGGTTTCTGGGGTAGGGAGTGTCTCCGAAGTGCGATATGTTAAGGAGATGTATGATACGAATACCCAGGAGCAGTGGCGACACCAGAACACTATGAATGGGCTATAAGACCAAAACACGGCAAGTAACGGGGGCGGGAGAAGGGCAGACCTCAAATGTGACCGTACGGCTTGTCCAGCAGGCCTCCGAGCGTAAAACCTCCTTCGACTTGACCTGAAAATTACAAATGACTATCGAGTAAGAGGACAGACCGACAATGATGGGGTGAGGATGGAGTGGACGCGACTTAGAAGGCAGATGCGCATGTAATGGGAAAGAAGGATAGAGCAAGGGCAGCAGGTTGAGTAGATCGACGGAAAATGCCAGAGGTAAATACAGAAGGGAGGTAGACTCGTGCGTAGACTTAACGCTTCGGTTTCCCTTGGTCTTCTTTATTTTTGGGGTTGTTTTATGAGTGTTCGACATTGAAGCTCATGCTACACATTGAGTGTAGGATGGTAAAAATTCAATTGAAATATATCCAAAACATACACAGTCTCAAAACAAAAAACCGGACCAAGCGGCGTAGAGGTAGAAAATCGCGCTGCAGCATGATGACCGCTTCTGCATGTGCTCGACCCAATTTGGACGAGTATTATTTGAAGCCGCGGTCACTTCGCCCAATGGCCTCGAAATCCTCAAGGGAATTCATGGTCCATGTAAGCTTCCTGCTTTCCATTCGCCATAACGCGTTTTTCATATGTAGTACCGTCACCGAGTTCACAGTAACGTATTGTGCTGGGAAATACGAGCTCTTGTCGTACAGATTGTTATACTTTGTATCAAGGTGAAGAAACTACTAACACAAGATGTTTTGTATCAAGGCCTAGAAACTCCCATTAACAAAAAACGTTTTTTTCGTTTCCTGAATTTGGTGGACTTGTCAATCGTCAGGTGTTCTCCGATCGCGTTCTTGCGGCCGTCCGTGGGCGTGTTGGACAAATTCAAACGCAGACATGGAAGAGCAATTATCTCTCCTCTGCCTCTGCCTCTGCCGGCGCCACCACGGGGCTACCTGTTGGTGACGAAATACATCCCGCCATCCTGGTGGATAACCTTGCGTTGTTATCAAAACTGAGTCTCCAAGCCTAGGCCATCAGCAGCCGGAACATGCTGGATTCGGCTTGCGCTGACGGTACTTCGCCAATTTACGTTACCTCCACGGTGTTCCCCCCATTGGAAGGCTGTTTGTATCCGTCCTACGACGAAAGGGAGTTGTCGTCGTCCCAATCGACATCGGGCAGGGCAAATTTTATTCGAATGGAAGGGACCACCTCAACAGATGTAAACATTATATCGGAACTTCAATCGCGTGTTCAAATTGTTGACAAAACTCCTATACCCGCATTGTTTAGGTCGCTATTCTGCCTTCGACTTCCATCGCCCGCACTCCCTCCGTATATTTGTACATAGAATGATCCCCGCCCAAATGTTTAGATTGTTTTTTTCGCGCGGGTCAACCCACCGAGTCTGGTACCGTGCGGCCGGCTATGCACCGATCGGGCTGTGTTTGCACCTTGGACAAGTGCTACGGTGCGAGGACACGTTTTCGTTTTCCTTGCCTCCCCGCTTGAGGAGCTATATGCCTCACCCCACCAATGACTATGAGAAGTGTTGTACGCTAAAGCCGATGGACAATTCCATGGACCGGGTACAAATCGAACGATAGTGCAAAACGCATATGGGACTCCACCGATATCGGGTAGTTCCTCACTTGAGGAATCCCGTCAATCAGAACCAACTTTGCCCAAACCTTACTACCGATATCGTAGCACACGTCCTTTCATCCATCTGACGGCCCCTTTGCTCGGTGCAAATCGATCTCCCGCTTGGTTCAGCCGCCATAATATTGGCTCTCGGTGTACCCAACGGATACAGGCGACTTGACATCGAGGTGTGTTTCGGCTGGGAGTGCGGACGGCGTGGACCCTTCAGTGGCGGATTGGGACGGTAAGTCATGATGCCTCGGGACATGGTTTGGCAATCAGCGGGTTGCGGGTTGGGATGACTCATAAAAGCAGAAGAAAGGCGTATAACAAAAGCGAATGACTTGCCTGGATTAGCTCATTGCAGCACTGAATGTAACAATTTAGTGCGGCAACGACTGTTTCAGACAACTTCATACCAGAGTATCATCATAAGGACGCGTGCTCCGACACGGGCGGCTCGTTTTGGGCAAACATTTTCGGATTCACGGAGCTCCTTCACTGAGGAACTGGTCGATATCGTTGGATTCTTATTTAGTTTATATAGTATTAGTCATTACACGTAGACCTGCGACATGGGGTCTTCCATCGGATTAAGTGTACCATTTTTCTCAAATTTTTACTTGTGGGTTAACCATGAATATAGAGCTCCTCAAGCGATGAGCCTGATAAAATTTTGGCGCTCCCCTACCGAAGCATGCGTGAAAGGGTTGCCATCCGCGTTAGCTACTCGGGTACGTTTGCGATTGTGCCACTACTGAGCAATAGCACTACAGTACATGTATCCGGGGCGGAGGCACCGGCCAAGCTTTGGCAAGCACGCTCAAACTGCATTCAAACCGAAATCAGGGGAGGCTTTCGTACATAACGACAGACGTGCCGTTACCAAAACGGCTGAAACGACGCCCGTCACAACAATTGCCATCTGTCGTACCATCACGTCAGTTCATCGCGAGCAGCAGCTATTACTGTGGATATTCTCATAACCGCATTCAACCTGTTTGTTCTAAACAGCATAGCATCATGAATAAGCATTTATGTGGGCTCATTGAAATAGGTGCTACCCACCGGTCTACAAAATCATCAACCAACGGAATAGTTGTACGTGGAGGGGTGGTGAAACTTAACCAATTCACACGAGATTGCAGTTCAAGACTTAACATTATTTCCATGTTCGAGGGAGACGATATCAAGAGACGGCCATGTTCGTTCAAACCCATCTTCATGTGACACTGCCGCCATCGTCCTGCTATTGTAATAGGTGATCTCGTCGGAGACAGCATGAATTCTACCCGGGCAGATGAACTAGAGCCGTCCGTCGCTTGCTGTTGCACAGTCTCATCTCCGTCGCCTAGTGTCGATGCGCCCGCACCAAGTGCGGCTACACCTACGTGTGGCGAGGGAGACACGTTTTCGAGTTCATCGGAGACTGTGCCTGGTTCGAATGCTACCTAGAAACGACGGCATTCCGCAACGGCGAGGTGGTCTATTCCGCCTTGGAGGCCTTTGACTTTGGGCAGATTTTTATGGTCGCCATAAAACATGTGATGGAAGGCGATGACGTTCCATTCGTAAGTGGAAAAATACATGTGGGATTCAGAACGCGGTGGGTCAGAGGCGGTAGATATTCATCACGGAAAAAAATGTCGCCAAGTGTATTTTTTGTCCGCAATCGTGTTGCTTTTCGAAGACGTTCAAAGTCGGCAGAATACAAATTTTGTCTACAAGTACTGCGCGGCGAGACGATGCTACGACAAGGGTGGCACTTTTGGCCTAAACCTTTTCTGAAGGACGGGGCTCCTTAGCCCAATATCGTCGAAACGTCGCTCTTGTTTTGCAATGATAGTGTTCGTTATACCATGAAGCCATGGGATTTTTGATCGGGTCGCACTTTCATTTTGTCCCCAATGTTTTGTGTCTGGGTCAGGCGTAGAGCCCCTCAAGTGAGGAGGCCACCAAAACCTAAGTGCATCCCTATCGTAGCATGAGATGCGTGCTACGATAGAGTTAGCACTTTGTGGATTTTATTTTTCTGAATGACGGCGCTCCTTAAACAAAATCGCCGGAATGTCGTTCTTTTATATCAATCTGATTTTTTTGTATACCTAAGCCATGGGCTTGTTCATCGGGTTGCACATTCGGTTTGCTCAATATCAGTTTGCGGGTGAGCTTCAGAGCTCCTCAAGTGAGGGGCCTCAGAAAAAAAAGGGTGCACCTCTATCGTAGAATGTGTCATGAGCCTTTAGAAAGTGTTCATACTAAGATACACAGTAATTCATACAACAAATTCACCAACATCGTAGTCACGCTTGAGTGATTTCGTGTAGTATATCCAAACATATTTAGTAGCATCGGATGTGGCTTCGGCAGGTTGTCTAGCTCTTGGCATATACCTGGAGTCCACCTCTTCACGCGACGGCTATGAGTTGTACTGTATGTCGGTGGAGGACTCTACCTACTACCACCCTTCTGAGGTGTCCGAGTGGACTTGTGAGTACGGGTTGGGCTCTCTGGGCATGAATGTTCCCCAAGTGGGTCGTGATGCCCCCTGCATATACGACGTTGGGGTAAACACGAAGATCTGCATGTTGTCGCCTAGTCAGGATCTATCAGTATCCAAACATCGACAGGCTTGTTCGGAGAGTACCCGAAAGGAGGAAATCATCCGCAAACCACGCCTGCGGGTTTGGAGAAATGATAGAATCACCGCATTTCGGTGTTCCCTAGCGATATCCACTGACAGTGGCGTCGCTGTATGTGGCGTCGGGTGCGAGTGGCAGATGCTAGCAAGCCTAACGTGTTGAAACCAACATAGTTCTGCACGCCATTCACAGATTCTCATATCTATTGAATCGCCTGGGGTAGCCCCATCCTCGATTAAAATCCCCCCTCCATTTTTTCCCTCCCATCCGCCTCAGGTCTTGCCCTAAGAATATATCATGCTACAGTACTCGCTCCTACCACTCTGTCCGGAAATGCAAGGCCCGTAATTGTTTTTTATTAATACCCAAACCGTCCTTAAACTTAAGGACATATTTACTGCTGTTGCTGTTGTCGTGTAAATACATTTTACCTGGTACCTGGTATACGTTAGCCGTTTATTATGCAACTAAAGCAAACTCTTGTGCTTGAAAATATCGACTGTGTTGTTTTAACAAAATGATCAATATTTTTTAAAGGTGCGGACTGGGATTCCTCCCCGAAATTACCGAGAAGAACCACGAGACTTCCGATAGGCGGCGGCGGGTAACACGTAAAGTGCATCAGCTTACCCCTTTTGGGGCCCCTGTGTAGCGACGAAACCAACAGCAGGTGCGATTTTGTCAAGATTTTGGGGAGAACGTGCAGCCGTACGAGCATCATCATGCTGCACGCGTGCGTGCAGCGTGTCGCACTGCTCTATTCGTTGCAGTTTGGACGCATCCTCTGCCCAGTGGCCCGGGAAACTTCGTGTGTTCGATGCTGCAATCGTCAGGTTTTTTGTTCATGTTTCCCCTCTGAACTCCCAGAGGGGTTATCATCCTCTCTAAGGCCCAGGGCGCCTACCACTGCTGGAACACCTGTCAGTCTATGGGTGGTTAAGGTCGTCACTAACGAACGCAACAGGATCACGATTCGCTCCAAACCAAAACGATTCGTGACATTTTTAAGTACGCAATGTCACCTTTTCAAAAACAACAAATCGTAGGTTTGTTGTCACGACATCAAGTTTTATGGAAATTTCCGAACTCTTAAAATACACGGTTCGTGACACATACCACTATTTGTCAAACTGTCAGCTTGTGTTTTCACAATTTGTGATATTTTATTGTTTGTTAGGAATGATCCTTAGTGTGCAAGAGGAGTTGCTCACGAGGGGGGGCGGGGGGCGGGGGGGAGGGGCAGCATCAAACGCACAGCGTCGGTTGTGTGGCTTAACTCATCCACCAGACGTAGACATACCACCCTAGGCTAGGGAGTTCGCCGCCTGTTGTTTCCTTGTGACGTTTCCGATTCAGGCGGTGAGGGGGTGCCTATCTCCGTGGAGTATGGCTGCTCCTCCAGCTCTTTGTCTTCTCTGGCACCTTCACCGGTATCATCGTCCTCTACCGCTCCGTCAGCGGAATCTCCGACACCTCGGGGAATACCAACAACGGAATCATCGCCTTGTGCAACTGTTACCAAAGGGTGCCCGGGAGCCCTGTTGACGCGTTCGCGTTGAAAGCCTGCTAATGCTTGTCGTTAGTGGCAGGAGGTATGGCCAGGTCGCCAAGGGCATCGTAAATTGGAATGAGGTTGCCTCTGAGCTTATCATCACTGACTTCAAGTGACTCGGCTCTTGGGGCAGTATGCTACGTTCTAGACCAACCATTGGCCAAGGCTACGCTAAGTAGGGGAGGGGGGGGTGTACTCATTATTTCATGCATAGCTGTAGTCATATGACCATTGACCCTCGCACCCTACAATGCCGGGACGAAGCACGTCCGGGTTTCACCGACCAGGCAGACATCGCGTGCACCATGCTAGGTAAGGGGGGGGTGTACTCATTCATGCATAGCCATAGTCTCAAGATCATTGGCCCTCGCATCCCTACAATGCCGGGAAGGAGCACGTCGGGTTTTCACCGACCAGGCAGACATCGCGTGCACCAAGCGC
>JAYJMJ010203753.1:0-16037 GCA_036873875.1 Laminaria ephemera
CAACAACAACAACAACAACAACAACAACAACAACAACAACAACAACAACAACAACAACAACAACAACAACAACAACGCAGCAGCTCTCCAGGGCAGCAGAGCAGGAAAACGAGCTACGGGCAGGCCGTTCTTGTGGACCTTTCTTACCATAATTGTCTTGGGGGAGGTGTTTTGTGCCACGTTTTAGCTTTGACTCCGCTGAATAGCATCCGTACAAACACAACTGCTGTACTACTACGGCTTTCTTCTAATGTAGCGCATTCATGATCCTATGTGATACAAGTCCATCAAAAACTGAGTGGTAGGCGTTTTGCTGTAATCGGCTTTTGTCGGCTGGTTTTTGAGTTAATTTGTTTGTCTGTGCAGTACAATTATTTCGAGGACGTATCATAGGTTACAGGCTCGTAAAATCCAATGCGGTACACATAACGGTTTGGCACTGGACATACCTATCCATATATACGTCCACAGTTAATTTTCGGTTTTGTTCGATTTAATATTTGTCCTAATATTCAGTTGAGGGGTTGAGGTAAACGCAAATCAGATACTTTCTCACGCTTTCTATTATAGGACAAAGCCCTCTTGTCAATGAGGAAGCACTATGAGAAACTATTGTGGTATGGCTACGCCCATAGGCCAATGCCGTACTATTCGTATCCGATCTATTTTTTCTAGTCTATACGTACGTACACAAACTCTGAATAGTACCCATTTTTTCTGCAGTGGGCGATCATCAACAGGTTTCTACCGTCTTTGATTCAGTTGAACTCTATGTATCAACTCAGGTGGCGTGTGGATCACGCATAGCAGACAGATTGTTCCTAAATTGTAGAACAGCTCTCGGTGGTACTTTCATTGCGAATATCTGAAACATGAATGCATACATATTGCCGCTGTTCATACACAGGACTGAATATGATGTCCCAAATGTATATTTTTCTCGTCGTGATGGAACAGCATCCAAATTGCGGTTGTTCGTACACGGGCCTGAATACGTTGTCCATTCGAACTTTGATTACCTGCGTGTTTGGTTCGTCTAGTTACTGATTTATTATGAAGGGGGCGTATTCAAGTGTGGACGTCGAAGTTCATTTTACACGTTGATGTGCAGTCACCTCGCAGGAGAAAACTAAGTATCATGTCTCCAGGCGCGGATAAATGCAATATGGGGCGCGACTCGAGCTTGTTCCTTCTCGTCGGCGTATAGTATATTCCACTTACATATTTCGGGGAGTTGACCGTATTGCAGAGTCCCTAGCTTACCATCACCGGTATCAGGGAACGTTAATGCGTGATTGACAATCGGCCTGTACGCCGGTCCGTAGAGTACATCTGCCCGTACCGTGGTTATTGTCTCGTGATCATCAGGTGATGGTCAGCCCTACTTCGGTCACTCCCGTTCATCTTCTCCGACTACCATCATCTTATATTCTTTATTTCCTCTCTAGGCCTGAAGCGCCTTCCGAACAAAATATATTCTCTTTCATCACGCGTGATTTTGACAGACGACGCATGCCACGGTATTGGTGCACCATTTTTTTTCTGAGGCTCCTCACTTGAGGGGCTCCATCCTCCTCACTAAAACTGGCTTGGGGAAAAACAAAAAGTACTACCCGATGAATAATCAGATGATCCAGGTATACATCGAAAACAATTGCAAAAAAAGAACGAGATTCCGACGATTTTGGGCTAAGGAGCCCCGTCATTCAGAAACATAAAAGCCGAAAAATGCTACCTCTATCGTAGCATGCGTCAGACCTCCGGTGCCACCTCTGCGTCTCTTATCACGGAGGCAGAGCCTAGACACGCATAATCAATTCGACGACTACGTGGTACGTATGATACGTTTGTAGCAATCTTGTTTGTCGGGCTCCTCAATTGAGGAGCATTGTGGAGCTTCATATACCAAGAGAAACCGTGCTTGAGAAAACAAACGTAGATGCCGATGGACTCTCCCATGGCATGCGTACACTACGATTAGTATAAAATAACACAAACGGCAGTCAAGAGACAAAGGGCGGGTCCACAGTTCAAGAGCCCCGCCAGGCAGATACGGTTTGGACATTACGTACACCTGCCATGGCACGCGTAGTAGGGGTTTAGGAGTACCCCTCGCCCCCGTTCACGATGACGATATCTGCGAAATATCGAAGCAAACGTATTCAGCTACGCGTGAGGCGTGTACCACGTGGACGACTTCGATTACGCTGTTATTTTGTGGGGTTTTGTCTCGGTGGCAGGCGGTACATGTAGTTGATGGCCTTCCAGTATCCAGTGTACGGCCAAGGATTGCCCCATACCCTATCATACACCCAACACCCTTGGGTAAATCACCCTGCATTCGAACTGCTTCGGACTGAAACAACCTCACGCCGAACGAGAAATAGAAAGTCGGCAAAGTACCGAGACCCAGAGAAGCGTTTGACTTCACCCAGGCCGCTCATTGATACATACTACCACACCGGAGCTATACAGAAAGACCGCGTAGTGCAAAGGGCCCCTGTATGTATTAACACTTTGTATGTTCCTCTGTCAGGTTATGATGGTGGGGATTGCTGCGAATGCGATTGTGTCAGCACCGAGGATTACACATGCGGGGACAGCGATGAATACGATTGCATTGACCCGAGCTCGCCGTGCGTTGATGGCTACGTCGAGGCCGGAACAAAGACCATCGTTGACGTATCAGCCAACGCCTACGACACACGCCCTGGCGAAGCCAGCGGTGGGAACGGCTGCCAAGAAGATGGATGCACACCAGCACTGTCTCGGGACGGCATCAGTACCGGCACTGAATCGAGGTGGGCCTGCGCACAGAAACTCGTCACCGATGGAGGCGTGTGCAAGATTGAGTTCATGTTCGAAGACCCCCAGGACATCATGGATGTCCAGGTGGCCTTCTATAAGGGAGAAGAACGTTCGCGCACTCTGGAGGTGGGTTAAATTGGAAGTAAGAATATATGACGAACAGATTCATCGGCACAGTATCGTGAACGCCGTGCTTCGCTCTTATCGAGTTCGCGTGTCTCGTATCAGCCAGCACGGTAGCATGCTACATTTAGCCTCCAGCCCAAAAAAGCCTTTTTATACCCCGCAGCGAGCAACCAGATATATGTATAGTTTCTTGGTTTCCTGCAGTACGGGAATATCTATGTGCTCTTCGTTTGAATGGGTGCGGTATGTTCGTTCTGTCGTCTGCAACCTGCCGTTTACCTTAACTGCTGCCGCATACACCTGCGCTGTCCTCGTTCGCTTTGGAGATACCAGAAGGCACGGTGTCAGCAGTAGTTTCGTCATATGTTGTGAGCTTGACCTAACCAACGCAAGCCAAGCCCCGCACAAACATCACCGAACGGTTTTCGTAGAAAACATACCAATGAAATAGCAACGTACTTCCAACCGGCTTAGCTTGATTTGTTTCTGATATGTTTGGATGTGTCATATGCGTGTTATCGACGTGAGCGTATGCTGCAGGTTGTCGGAAGATAATTGTACCAATAATGTATGACCGCCTATGTCTTTGTTCTGTCTGTGTTCCAACGTCGTGGTGATACAACCTTCAGGCAGCCATCAACGGCAAAATCATCGGTAACTTCGATTCCTACACGGGATCCACTTTCAACGCACTTGGCATCGAGGGCGACGCGGTGCAAAACTTGACTTTCACCACAGTCAACCTCACCGAGAACGACTGGATCAGCCTTGTTGAGGTCAGTGTTACATACTGTTGACACAAGAATGCCACTGACCACGCTATTTATCTCACAATCAATACAGACGCCCTTCAAGAAAAGCGCACCAGTGTGACAATAATCCCTGGAGACAATACAGGTGGGGACTCAGTTTCCTCTTAGCAATGCATACGGTATCCACGACGCCTCACGTACACCACCTTAGCATATATGCCTCCAGTGGTTCCCCCGCTTGGTTTGCGAGTCAGGTCCGATACGGCGGTTGCTGCGGGTTTTCGACACTGTCGATAGGCCTGCAAAGTAGAATGTGCTGTTAACGAACAAACCATGGCAGCAGATGTTCGGAATATGTTACAAGGTATTGTAGGCCGTGTGGTGCTCAGGTAGACGTGATACCAAGCGACTGCCAGCGACAGGTAGCAGACCGCCACCTCTGCCAACGAAATGCTGGGGAGTTCAGGGGTTGATGTTGAGAACCGTGTACTCGAAGCAGCAAGTGTAGTGGTGCAGATGTCACAACACAAGGCAGTCATGTCGATGTTTGGTTTCGTTCAACGTTCGCTCGCTTCTGTCGTTGAAAAAAGTGTGTGCGGCACCCAGTGGTCGACCTCTTTGCCAAAACCAAGTACGCCGGTGCACGAAGACACTGTGATGCCACTATCCTTAACAGAAACGTTCTTTTCATTTCATAGTCCTGGGAAATATGATTGAAGTGCGATGGCAAACTCTACCGTCCTCGGTACATTATAAAGAGTGGTATACTTCCGATATACCAGGTATGTCTTTGTAAAGACTGCAAGTGTTTGTGTTCCTTACACCAATTGACAAAGGCAAAAAGCCTAGACACAAATCACAACGGCTGGGCGTTCAAACGACTTCGACGATGTTGGTGAAAACGGCATTGTTCGTCCCCAACGCGATCCGCTACCGATTGGAAACTTCTTCGCCTTATTATATTATCATACGATCCGTCTCAGAACGACATGTACATGGCTCAACTACCAAGGACATAAAATGTGGTGGGCATCGAGTTTAGAAGGGTACGTTCCGGTGTAGCATTTGTTGTTGAACATGTTTCGTCTACTTTCCTCACAACGGCCTCAACGGCTAACGTCTGGTCTTGGTATCGCACATCCTACATCCACATCCACTGATATTTCGCCATATGTCGTCGTGCAGGTACGCTTCCTGGTGGAGCCCTGAGGACCCACAGCGTTATTTTCTCCGCTCTCGACGCTGACGTCTGCCGTCGCCGGGATTGGCGCACGCGACGTACACTTCGGCAAAAAGAGTTGTTTCGAACCCAACATGTTGCTGGCCTACATTGGGGCGCTGCTCGGCAAGCATGCCTACGATCGGGGGGGCGGGGGGGGGGGCGGGCTTTTACATAAATTTAATTCCGCCGCTGTGCCGCTAGTATAATTACCCAATCAATTTGCAACTCTTATGTTTTCGTGATTTTTTAGTTCGCTATATGGCTCGCCGTGATGGGCAGGTTTGATTTGTCACGCCAACAACAGGTACAGGGACGCTGTCGTCAGAAGATGGGGATACCCTCCCATACAGTAGCCCGGGTCGGATCGTTTACCACTAATCAGTGCGGCAGCAGTGTCGAGCAAAAGTTTCCGTCGAGGGAGGTTTACTAGGGGCTATTTTCCCATGGCTCGGAGACACACTCGCGTGTGGTTGCCCTGTTCTGCTACATGCACCGTCGTGGCATTTTAGGGTTTGCTCTTGAGTAAGGTATAGGTCCGCTCGGGCTAGTGGCTTAAACCTGGCGGCGAATATTAACGTATGCCCCCCGACTGTCGCGTGGGTCTGTGAGCGAAGTGCTTGGCGGTGACGTCGATGCGGGGGGATGTTTGCGAAGCGCACACACGATGTACGGCCCCTATGACGTTTGTGATCCATAGGAAAGTATAGGTGTACGCTACGTGGCCCATACTACAACACACTAGAGCTCTAGGGCGTACAACAGGGTCGCTGCTCGTTTTCAAGTAATATTCCGGCCTGCCTTGAAGCCCATAAAGTGTGCATGCATATTACCCGATATGTATTAGGATCGGTCTTGCCGGTATTGAAACAAGGAATATTTAGGATTGTGTGGCACAGGTTGTATTACAGTAAACCAAGGGGAATTGGCCGGCACGCCATTCTAGATAGGTGGCCTTCTCATATCGCATACCAATACATGTGGAGCATCCACCTTTTACATACCTCGTTGTTTGGGTGGTTTCGGTGGTGCTAGCTTCGGTGCGACCAGGTATTGGCTCGGGTGTATGTACGTATCATTCATAATGAAGCGCGAAATATACATACCGAATTAAAGTATACTATACATATCGAATCCAGTTGCGCTTACGTAAAATTTGTCGTCGTAGTAGAGCTACCAAGCGCGGGAAGGACGAACAGTGGGTAGAGGCCGTTCGTCGAGGTTGAATAAAGGCGGACCAAAGCTATTGTAGCGGGTTATTGTAGCGGGGTTATTGTTAGGGCCACATGATTCAGCGGCTCAGAAAAATCTCGCCAGATACTACCTGTGCTTTTCGGTTTCAAGATATGCACCACTGCGGACGATTTTGTTACGCTGTGCCAACAGACAATGTTTAAGCCCGTTTCTGAGTGACGGATCGAGCCACCCGAGCGAGCGGCCTAAACGTTGCAGAAAACAACGGAGTACCCACGCCACCTTACCCTTGGTCGGCGGATGTTCTGTGTTCGTGACGAGGGCTACACGCGAGTTGCAACTAGAGGGAGCCGGGTGACCCGAGCTGTTACGCACGCAACGCCGGGGTTGAGGGGCCGGTTATCGTGCGAGCGTATAAACCCGATTGGATGATGGCTACTGCTACTAGACATTGAGATGTTTTGTAATGACCAAGGTAGCACTTGAAGGACCATGATTAGGTCAGGACGCGCGCTACGACGGAGGTAACACGTTTTGGCTGCAACGGTTTCTGATTGACGGGACTCCTTAACCCAAAAATGGTCGAAAATTCAATATACTTCGAAGTATTGTTTTTGCAATAATTTTCGTTTGTATATCTGAACCATGGGGACTGTTTATTGGATTGCACGTTAATTTTTCTCATAGTCAGGTTTTGGGTGGGGTATGGAGGTCCTCATGTGAGGAGCCTCAGAAAACAATGTGCATCTCCACCGTCGCATGCGTCGCGTTATTGTGTTGTTTGGTTTCGCCACATCCACCGTCATGTAACTGCTTGTTGTGATTCGCCAACGAAGCATTCTTGTATCAATGTTTCTTAAGTGAGGTGCGGAGCCACTCGCGGGAGTTGCCTAAACACGATAGAGAAAAGGGTTTTAATCCCCCCTTACCCCGTAGTGACCAGTGGGTTACCCCCTTTATCGTAACCCTGATAGAAACCTTCATGAGGAAAAGCAACCGACTCAAGGTTTATGGCTTGAATCCCAATGGAAGACGTCGCCCGACAACGGTACCTCCAAGACGAATGTTCCGAAAACGTGTAATTCCGTACCTGGTATGTTTGTTCGTGTCCAATCACTTCACTTCCGGAGTAATGCATTCGCACTTTCGAATATCGAGATTGTTGGTTTTGCCCCCGGTGCGACGCAAATATTCCCGTCCTTTGGGCGTACTCCATCGCCGTACTCATCGTCACCCAGAGGAAGCTCCTCTGGCGCCGTCTGTATGTATCCGTGTGGACACGTCGACTGAGGGTCAAATCATCACGACGACGACCTATGATCACAATCTACATATTTGAGTCTTGGCTTCTCAAGTCCCCCAGGGACGAAATGGCGAGGTTTCATTAACACACGAGCCCGGTTGTGTTCGCAGACGACCGGTGGAACTTCACGAAGTGATGACCACTCGCGCCTCCTCGATTTTTCCGCGCTCTTCATATATGTGCCCTCGCTCTTTGGCTGTGCTGGGCAGCTTGCGATAGTACTCTCTCGCTTATTGTGCCCCCGTATGTGGCCCGGTCTCGGATGGGCTACATAGCTTATTTTTCAGAGTCCATCGCGATTCCCAACACCTACTACTGTTGTAGATTATCTAGAAACCAGGTATGTGTTTAAATGCAAGAACTTGACCATCTCTTATACTGTGCGCCTCGACTCGTAGCATGTTTTTCACTATGCGGCCTAATGGGATAACTCGTATACTGGGTTTTGCTCCCTCGCGAGGATGGGTCGGTGGTACATGGAGCCGCCATGAAGCAGACACAGGCAGAAGAGGAGTAATTGACGCACTTGCATTACCCAATGGAGTTTTCCCCTGCTACTGGCCTCCTCCACCAAAGCATAGCCACCGTATTGTAGTCTGGATGACAGGTATTGTTGCCATCATTGCAGAACACACCTCGTACCAGGTACCGGGAAGCAGTCACATATCATCTGAAAGTAAAGGAACTCAAAAGACAAAAGTCTATACTCAAACGCTTACGCATTAATCTCTTCCTTCAGCCCTCACCGCGGCCGTCCATCTAATGCCCTATCCTGTTGGTGGTGAGTGATGTTGTGGGTTTCGATCTGCCGATCTCTCTTCGACCGTGTCTGGCGCCGACATGTCACAACCGGCTCCCAGCCCACCATAGTGGTGAATCTCAGTCCAGTGCCAGTCCTCGTCCTCTCGCTACGCATCTGCCTATTTTCCTCCACGTCTTTTATCCCCGTATCATGCCACGCCCACGCGAAGCGGGACAAATGGCCCATGTCGCATTTTAACAATCACGTTTCTGCGCCTGTGCCTCACCAAGGCCGTACTCGCCTGTGGGAGATGCCAGTCGCTGCTGCTGCTGCTGCCTAACAATATGATGCATCATATAAAACACACACACCAGTAAAGTAGTTTTATTTTCGGGGAGAAACACAGTTGGTACTCCCAATATATCTAGGCCAAAATACTACCGCTGGACGAGCCCCTTGTGTTCCCCTACTTCGCCGATTCTTCGAGTGTCTGGTGGTCCAAGAAACGTCGTCGACAATTGTAGTACTTTCGACGAGGCAGGGATGATGTTTGGTTAGAGCGGGGTCAGGGCCGACGACCGAGGTGATGGATAACCCCTCAGGGCTGCGATCAGTCGGAGCGTCAGCAGAAAAGGCCGAACACTCCGAAAGCGGACCTGGGCAAGCGCTGGCCGTAGGAAAAGGGCCATACGGCGTCGCTGGTGAAATATCACGAATCTCGTCAGTTCAGGTCGGAGTGCAGAATTTATGAGAGTAGGCAGGGTGTGCCGACCCGCCCTCACTTGTGCTCATGGTGTCGCGGACGGCAGAAATTACGTTTCTGAGCGAAATTGTCCAGCACCACCTGCAGGGGTCGCTGGCCTCGAGATCGTCTACCCGGAGACAAAAATCCGTGATAGTATCGAGAGGGATGGCATCAGACAAAACGTTGATGCCTTTGCTCAGAGGTGATGCTTTATGGCCTCGTTCTCTGTGAACTCTGCAAAAGTACCAGCACAAACGCGTTTGTCAATATTGGGGTCCGAACGACGGTGTCAACATTGTTCACGCCTCGACCGATGCGTTTCATCGTGCGTGGAACTGTCGCGGCCAAAACGAGATCTACTGGGGGGTGGTCCTGGAAAAGACGAGCCTTTTTCTCCATCAATAACTGCTCTGCGCAAGCATATGACACGTCTTTAGCGCCTAACGATGACGAAGATCAAGGCGAAACACCGGAATAGAGCCGCCAGAGCAACACCACCTTCTGCGCTGATTACTCAACAGTAGGGTAACGAGACCGACCGTGTCGAGCCGCCGGTAGCCGCAAGATGGGTTTGGGGTGACCGTAGCCTAATTCGTGAAGACCACGGGGCCTCCGGTGCACGAGCCAAGTCCGGTCCCACGGATTCCTGGACTTGTGGCACCAATGCCGATCGCGAATAATAGCCAGACAGTGCTCTGCGCCCGTTGGTCTTAGACCAAGGGGAGCAGGGCGCTCCGAGCCGCTTCCGCTTGACGAGAGATACGATTCTGCCTCAAGTTTGCGAGAATGCCGTTCGGTTGATCTGACCGGAGGCCGTGGAGTCACCACGGGCTCGTCAGACAATGTCAGGTTATTCATGCTCTACTGTCACCGAAATAACAACGAGAGCGCATTCTTGAGTACTTCAAGACGCAAGGCTTGCAAACCCAATCGATGAAATTTGAAAGGAGTGTCGGGTGGTTGACAAACCGTTGTCCATCGGAGAGGGCTTCTCCCATGAAGAGTATCCAGAGAATGTGGATGATGTA
This sequence comes from Laminaria ephemera, assembly GCA_036873875.1. Taxonomy (NCBI): domain Eukaryota; class Phaeophyceae; order Laminariales; family Laminariaceae; genus Laminaria; species Laminaria ephemera. The sequence continues at coordinate 9,918 of JAYJMJ010203753.1, forward strand.
GCTAACCTTGTCGATGCGTTTTGCATAGGAAAAAGAGTAGAGCCCACCACTATTAGGCGGAAACACCAAGTCAAGCCTCAAAATATATCTCCAGGTTTCGGTGTCCGCCTTTCTGCCTCTAACCGACAGCCATCGCATGGCAGGATCGAGGAGGGAGGAGATACCCTCGCTGAATATCGTAGAGCGACGGGCAGGGGCAGTAGTGTTGCGCAGCACGTGGCGGAGGGGAGCGGCACTTGAGGTGCAGATTGTTTTGGTTTGAATGGAGTCGTGACTGAGGGGAACAGAGCTCGAAGTATGGGCTTCCATCGCCGCAACAGGGCCGTGGATGAGGGGAACATAAATCGAAGCGCGTGTTCCCGCTGTCGTCATAGCGCCGTAGCTGACGGCAATGGCGCTCTGAGCACGCCTTCCCGTCGCCGAAATATAGCCGTGACTGGGGAGAACAACGCTCGAAGAGCGGGTCTTCATCGCCGTAATAAGTGTGCGAAAGCGATCTGCAGACGGCGGATGAGCTCGTGAGCTCGTCACCGAAACAAGTGAAGGAGTTGCCGAGTCGGCCATGTATGGAACAACATACTGGACGATTGGACAGTAGGCGAATGAGAATCGAGGTACGACGTGGTTATCATCCCAAGCCCGATAGAGTATTTGAGGGTATTAGTCCGATAGACTACTGGTATCGGATTAACCGATATCCTACCCAACCTAGGCCTTATTACGCCCCGCCCTCCTGGACCGGCCGGATAGCAGGTCGGCCGGATATACGGGCAGACGTGTCAATATCAACGCGGTTCCATTTCGTGTGGGTACCGGCGAGAGCATTTTATCAGACTCGGCATGGGGAAGATCGTAACATTATATATTGGTGGACGTTGGGACTCGAACCCAAGACTTCAACAACTCATGAATAAGCGCGGCACCAGATGACAAATGCCCGTTACCGCGAACACTATCACTCGAAACGCCCAAGGTCCTTTGGAAAAAGGTGGTGCCCGTGGGCATACCAACTTCACCAAAGCTGCATGCGTGTCCTCTTATGACAGATGTAGCAAGGGCTTACGGTCGAAAGGCTTCTCCATCAAAGGCGCACTAGATCACGCGGCTACTATGTCTCGAAGTTTATTTATAGAGCAAGCCGGCAGGGATGGCGTCCATGGCGCGGGTGATGCCGCATGCGCCTGCCATTCCTCGTAAGGCCTCGACCCCGCGGACGGCTGCTGCGGTATGACCTGCTGTTCTACAGCTGGCTGAAGCTGCTCCACGTCCTTCTCCACGGTTTGCTGCTGTGTGCATGGCGAATACTGCTTGTGGGCGTGTTGAAATTGCGTCAGGGCTGTATTAGACTGCTGGCGGGAGAGCTGTTGCTGTTGTTACTGCTGCAGTTGGTGTGAAACACCGAGCGCCGTCTGCTGAACAGCTGTGCAGGGTGAGGCCTGCAGAGGAGCCTTCGGCTGTTGTTGCTGCCGCAGTTGTTGCGCCACACTGTCCGAGGTCTGCTGGATCGCCACAAAGGACGAGACCTGCAGTAGGGCCTGCTACTTTTGTTTCTGCTGTCATATCGCGGACGGCCTCTTGAAGCTGCTGCTGTAATGTCCTCGGAGCGCCTGTCGGTCCTCGACGAAACACCCTTGACATAATCGTCTGCCGACCTCAGGTGCGGGAGCTACTGTTTATATCAATAGGCTCGGCATTGAGTGATATGCATGACAATACACAAGACGAGGCCAGGGCTGCGGAGGACTTAACCTATACTGGAATATCGGTCATACCGAATGCGGAGTGTAGTGGGGATGCTGCTGCAAGTGGTGTCCCCCCCGGGTACGGTCTGATTGAGAGCCGCGCCGGGCGAGGTCTGTGTGCTCAAACGTGGGAGAAGAAATAGAGCAGACACGGCAAAGACACTACATGCATGAAGCGGCAAAGCCTCCACGGGTTCATAGACCGACGTCACCAAAGCCGAAGCTGATACAGAGGTGGTTCTGTAGCATGCTAAACGACGAACAATACGAACTGAAAGTTTGCAGATACTGTCCGAGGAGCGCGGTGTAGATTTCGAAACGTTGCTGGTGTGGTCACACTATGAGTTAATGTACCCATGCGAGTACTTTCACAATGTGTGGCCCGTACGGTCTTCTCGGCTGCGCCTCCAATAAAAGTTGTATTCACGCCAGCGTCCACACGCACAGCGGTGTAAGGTGCAACATATACGCCAACATCAGTACAAAACTCAGCACCAATACTGAAATAGAAGGTTCCAGCGGCAGGAGAAGTAGTGTCATTAACAGCATCCGAGCTCACAGCGGTGCCAGGTAATATTCAGTGGACACGGCTACAGCAGCAGTACAAAAGCCTGGACCGATACTGAAAGACGAAACAAACAGCGAACGGAAGCGGCATCCACGCAAACAGGAGTACAAAATCCATGTTCCTAGACTCCTACCGGGTCATTGTGGTATGCAGCAGTAAGGGCTGTGGTAGGAGCTCGGGCAGTAGTGTACGCAAATGCAGCAGCTTGTACACTAAGTGAAGCTGTATAGTAGGTTTTGTGCCGCAGAGATCGCGGTATAGCGTTACAAAAGCCGCACGCCATGCGCCGGTGGCTGGTACGGTGCTCCAATTCTAACAGCAAGCAAATCCGTGTCAACGGCCGCGCTTATACTAGACGCTCTATGGGTTCCACTGGTTGCATCAACAGGGGTATGAGAAGCAAGACACAAACAAACATCAACCGATCCTTCTTCGTGGACAAACGGCGGGAAAACAAATGCGTATCACACAAACACAAATATCTCACAGACAAAAATGCCCCTCGAGCGCCTCACCCCCCCCCCCCGTGAAACGGAAGAGCGAGGCTGGTCGAACCCTCAGAGGGCTGCTGTTGCCTTGCGTGGTGGACGAAATCAACGCTTGTGCCGACTCGTGTGGTACAGCGCTGTCAGCGCGAATCTCTCGGCCAGAAGCAGGTGCTGTGACCGAGAGTGGTAGCTGGACAGCACTACCCTGGCAAACTCGGAAGCCTGCCTTGAAAATCATACACGCCAGTGGTCGGTGGAGGTGCTCGAGCTCGGCAGTTCCAGTTAGAAAAGAGCGCACGGTGCAGGAGTGCTCTGTAGTGAGTGGCACGCGGGAGTTATACTCGGCAGTGTCAGGCACGCGGAACCCAGGCTCGGTAGTGTGTGGCATGGGAGTCTGCGCTCGGATGCGGTCGATAAACGCTGTCCAGGCCATATTCTGTTTAGAGAAGAACCCTCGTTCGGGAAGCACGGTCGATGTGCCGCCTTCTGCCAGTGACGCTGCTGTTTCTGCTCGAGAATTTTGACCGCCGTCAACGCGCCTTAACCCAGCGGCCTATAGGTGAACCAAGGGTCTCGCTGTCATGGTGACCGCCGTCGGGGGAGCCTCAACCGTCATTCCTATGAGCCTTCATTTAATTGCGGGATGGCCAGCGTGCAGTGATGGTAGCCCTGTACCCAAACGCACACATACACAGACAAGAGATACGAACAAATTCAAAACTGCCACACTGGCCTGCATACCTCTATTACGACGCTATTTGTTACGTTTCTAGGCTGGGGACACAGAGTGTCCCTCGGACAGGTCAAAGTATTGTGCAGTCCTTTTTATTGCTCACGTGTGTCCGTTGCTCAGATATAGACGAAATCAGCACATTCCATTTGCATGCCCAGCGGAAACCTCAACCCAGGTGGGCCATCATACGCCCACATCACATTCCCCTCGTACAGCACGTCGACATAATCCTATGGAAACGTTCCAGTTACCGATTTCTCAGGTAATGACCGATATCAACAGATAATTACCGGCCTTCCAAGGTAAAACCAATATATGTATCAATATCATAGGGCCGGTACTTTATAGTACTGGTGGTATTTTGGCCGTTAGCGCTCATACTGCGGATACTTGTAGTACTTTATTCACAATACCTTTGTATATATGTTGTGATCTGTGTCATGTATACACCCCAATATCACGCGTAATGCAGTACGACAAAGGTCGTCAGAGTAACAGTACCAGTCCTTTCAGCTCTTGATACCCCAGTTACTCTCGAGTATTCAGTCAACACAGCTTTTTGTACGCCAGGTACTCGCAGGTATTCAAAGATTTTCAGCTTTTTTTGGTACTACTGATACTCGCAGGTACTCAAGTCAGTTTCAGTTTTACGTACTGCAGGTGCTCGCAGGTACTTAGTCATTTTCAGCATCATATACGCCAGGTACTCGCAAGTACTCAGTTATATCCAGCTTTAGGTAGGCCATGTGCTCGCAAGTCCTCATTCATTTTATGTTTTACTTACTCCAAGTACTCGCAGGCACTCACTCACTTCAGCTTTTGGTGCTCTAGGCACTCGCACATACTTGGTCATTTCAGCTTTTGATACTCCAGGCACTCGCAAGTACTCAGTCATGCTCAGCGTTTGGTACTCCAGAGCCTGAATCATCTACCCTGGCGACCGTTGCAACGTCTGCGTGATTATTCTACGATGATAAAGCAGTACGATCGTTCCAAAATTAGTCGTATGTATAACATCGAAGGCCAACAACGAAAAATCGAAAACATGAGGAAGGTTGTCGAAGGGGCAACAAGGCGATTGGGGGGTAACGGGTAGAAAAATAAACAAGTGAAAGAACGAGAACTTCGGAAGGTTCCTATACAAGAAAGGGGGATGTTCGGCACGGGGAGGAATAGAGAGTAAATGAAAAGTTCCAGATAATCAATGAGACAGAGAAGATCAACGGCGTTCAGATGCAAGCAATCAGCGGTCGAGCGGTGTAAAGCTGGAGTCGTCGGTGCAGCCAGATAACCAGGGTAAATAGCTAACTGGCGGGGCCCTGCATGAGCCGAAAAGAACCGGGCACCGAGCAAGGGACGTCAGGGGGTCGTCAATTTTTCTCCTTTTTTTTTCGCGGGATATTCGTCGGATGGTCGTCGAGCTGTGATGGCGGTACCTCTTACCGCGATGCAGCGGCAGGACAAGGAGCAGGACAACCTTGTAGGTGGCTCCGGCTCAAGGCAGGGGTCAACCCTGGGGAACGGGTCGGCTGGTAGCGCGGGAGATGTTCAGTTTTCAGGAGGAGGGTCGGGCAACTACAACGGTAGACTACAAGGAAATACTCTGGCTATATTGGTACGAGTAGGAACGTGCAGTTTTCGAAAGAGGTTGGCCCGCCGGTACACCACGGAGCCAACTTGCGGTCGGGTAAAGAGGGTCACACGTCGGGTAGGGGTGGTTACACGCCGCCAGGCAGCGGACGGGGTAATGACTCGTATAGGCATCGCGAGCAGATTAATCCCACGCAACATGTCCCCCTTACCCAGCACAACAACCCAAATTTCCCAGAGGTATCGAATGTCAGGGCACCCCATTTGTGGGTGGGGGAAGTTCGCATCAGCAAGAAGCGTGGGGGGTCGGGATAACCGCCACCTCACTGCTTTTTGCGGGCGATCACAGGTGTCCTGGGGCCCGGTAGGCCCGCCTCAGCACCAGCAGCAGCACCATCAGCGGTAGGATGAGGGGTGGGCACCGCAGCAGCGGCATTGCGGGGGCGCGCCACAGCAGTCGCAGCAAGGGTGGGCAGGGTGGCCACCACAGCACCAAGGGGGGCCAAACGCGCGCGGGGGGGGGGGGGGGGTGTCGCCACCACACCAGCACCGCGGGTGGACACTGCACCCGCCGCCTAGCGGCGACGCACTACAGCAGCAACAGCAACGGTGGGGATGAGACCAACAAGGGGAGGCAAACGGAGGGAGGGGGGGGGGGTTGGGGTACGGTGTGGGATGGAGCAGCGAACCTGCGAAAGCAGCAACCGCAGTCCAGCATGCAGCAAAGCAACAGCAGGAAAGCACACAGCAACAGCAACAGCAGTCAAAACGTTAGCAGCAGCAGCACCAGTCAGGCCTGGGGGAGTTTAGGAAAGTAAGCACGTGCGCACTAGAAGGGTCAGGACCGCGGCAGCAGCAGATGGGGGCGCCCGACGGACAGTAGGGGCGGGGGGGGGAGGAGGCAAGCCCCGGTGAAATAGGAGCTCTGAGACTCCATCAGCAACTGCAGCAGAAACTGATCTCGGGGTGAGGAGACGCGACCGGCATCTAGTACAGCAC
>JAYJMJ010203861.1:0-40491 GCA_036873875.1 Laminaria ephemera
TTACATTCCGCCCCGGTCAAAAATTGAAAGCTCGAGTCGAAGCCTATGCTGGAAACCAGCAACAATAACGAATTACCTTCAATTCCCAACAAGCGTTACTTCACGATTGGTGAAGTGAGCGACTTGTGTGACGTCAAGCCTCATGTCTTGCGTTATTGGGAACAGGAATTTCCTGATCTGAAACCGGTAAAACGGCGTGGAAACCGTCGCTATTATCAGCGGCATGATGTCATGCTCATCAGGACGATCCGCGACCTGCTTTATCAGCAAGGCTATACCATCGGTGGTGCGCGCTTGCAGTTGTCTGGTGAGACAGCTAAAGAGGACAGCGGACAAGCTCAGCAGGTTGTTAAGCAATTAAGGTTAGAGTTGGAAGAAGTGCTTAAAATGCTTAAAGCATGACATTCCTGACCGAAGTACTGTAAAATCGAAAAGGAGCGACGCCAGTCGCTCTTTTTGCTTTTAGTTGATCAAGTCGGGGCGTAGCGCAGCCTGGTAGCGCACCACTCTGGGGGAGTGGGGGTCGGAGGTTCGAATCCTCTCGCCCCGACCAAATCAACTACCCACCTTTCAGCCCTTCACCTCTCTTAATTGCCTTGCTTCGGCCAGGTCGGCTCTGACTGCTCATTTTTTGATTCACTGCCAAGGCTAAACGCTGGAGATGATGGGCCCTTAATCTGCTGGCAAAGATAAGCGGTTTTGCGGCAGGAGAGGGTGATCTTGTCGTATCGATTATGAATTAGCGTGTATGTCCCAACAAGCTAGTACCAATGTTGTGGCCATCGAGGAAGTATTCCAGCCTGGACTGATTTGAAGGGACGAATGGAAGTTTCTTACCGTTCGTTGCTTGTTGTTTATATAGTGAGTTGTGCTTGGCATGAAACTGACATATATCTTCAAAATCAAATGCTGCCGGCTATGCTATTTTGGGACTAAATCAACTACTTGCCTCTGTTGAATGCGTGTTGAACGCGTTAGAGGACTCCGGTTTGCAAGCTGCAGTTCAGGAGTTCCGGCATGGGATTATTGCCGGTGACACGTCATTTGCAGAAAGAGACCTTATACGCTCTGCTGATCTGTATATGGATTGCGCCGCGGCTTATGGGCCGGCTGACAGCGCTTTAGCGGAGAAACTGCACCTGACGCCTTTGCAATCACCAGGTTTCTGGTTTGATATCAGTGCTACCACGCTTGATGAAGATCTTCGGTTGTCTACCCTTGCAGGGATTCAGTCCAATCTTGAGTTTGCCAGTATTCACTTGCCTAAGTTGTTATCGATAGCAGATAGCCATGGCGCTGTTGGAAGTGATCAAACCGGCAATGATAATGCTCTCATTAAAGTGCGTATCCACGATGCGGTAGAAAAAGCGTCTTTCCCTGATCGAATTTCACGGCTAATAGACGGCGTAGATATGATCTATCAGGCTTGCGCTGAACTGGCAGGTGAATCACCGGACGGGCTCGAGGTAATGTCGGTGACCGGGTTGAGTTACAGGGCTGTTGTCTTTAAAGGGCACCCGGAAGTTGCCACTGCAACTCGAAGAATTATTCGAGCGTTATATCAAAAAGCTTCCCAGAGTCTAGAAGAAGAAGAATATTCGGTGGATCAAATCGCAGAGCAAATACCCTTCATGCATGCGATTGACGAGTTGTTTCGTGTAAACGCCCTGGATGCTGATTCAGCGAATGATATCAGGGAAGGTGTGTTGGCAGGATCGATAATGATTCTTGAGTGTGGCGTGAGAATTCATGGTGATAGTAATGCCGAGCCGACTGACATTGGTAGTGATGCCACAGGGCGGCCGCACGGGGCTAAAGGCGATTTGACTAGTGTTAGAGATACGACGTTAGCACTGCAATCTGATGTGCCGCGTGATGACGAGCTTGAATATTTGCCATTAGATATTCACAAAAAATATAGGCCGGCTGCAAATAGAAAGAACTAGTTTGAAGGGGTTTCTGTTTCGGTATCACAAGTGAATTGCTCGTGTAAAAACCTACCGAAACAGTCTTCCAGTTTACTTTTTCTGCGCAGAGTTAAATCTGGTGTTTAATTTTTCGGTTAAATCCGGCTCAGCCGGGAATGATGTTAACCAGCGAATCTCAAGCGCCGCTGACTGATCCTTCTGACTGGCAGCCGTTGCTGAAGACATACCTTCTTGAAGTTTTTTCAACTGATACTCCATTCTAAGTTGTTTGTCTTCGGCGGGTGTTTCCGCTTCATGAAGAATTTCGTTTTCAATACAGAGTAATCTACGTGTACTCGTATTGGTGTCGTAGTCAGGTTGAGTACCCGCTTTCAGGTGTGCAACGATAGAATCTTTGCGTAGGTTTATCGCCTTCTTCCATTGCGTCTTGTCGGTTTTTTCACCGTCGTCCCATTCTGCCAACAAGCGCTCTATGTCGGCTGTGATAATGTCCGGGGCATTACCAGCCAGCGCTTCCAGGTGATCACATAAAATGGCGTTGTTACGCATTCTTTGTATTTCCTGGGCTTGCGCAGAATCAGTTATTTTTTGCCGGTGCTGCTCCAGGCCTTCGACTGCACGATTGAAGTCACGGAATAAGTATTTTTGGTCGCGTTCCGGAAATTCTGCAAGGCCTTGAAATTCGTCCTGGAGTTGTTGAACCGTTTTCTCGTCCAGTGCAGCCGGTGTATTTCGCAGTGATTTTAATTCGCCTATTATCTGCTTTGCGCGTGTGACATGCTCAACACTGGCGGCATATTGTTCCCGCTGTTTTGACCGGTGTGTGTTGTATATCGCGCTGCAGGCTTCGTTGAATTCGGTCCATAGTTTCTGATCATCAGCGCGTTTAGTAGCACTGGTGACCCGCCACATAGCCTGATAGCGTTTCAATTGGTTGATGCTGTGCTGGTTTATTTCTCCTTCAGCCATTGCTTTGACTTTTTCAATCAGGTCGGTTTTTTCAGCAGCACCGGCCTCATAGGCAGGTTCAAGTTTTTTATTGAGTTCTGTCAGAATTTTTGTAAAACGCTCTTCCAGTTTAGCGCCGGCCTTGCGATCAAAAACGCGCGTATTGCGCCATTCATTTTTCGCCGTGCGGATGGTTTTTTCAACCAGTTTGGAATCAGGTGTCTCCCAGTCTGACTTGTCGAGGTAGGTTTGAAGCATGTCGCAAATTTCAGTGCGCTGTGCCAGCTTGTTGTCTTTTTCGGTGCGCTTAGCAGCAAAATATTTCGCACAGGGTTCATAGGCGGTATCTGCTGCCGCTTTAAATCTTGGCCAGTGATCTTCTTGCGCAGGGCTTGCTCCCATGGATTTCCACTGGGATTGCAAGTCCTTGATTCGGTCAGCCTGGTCTTTCATTGCCAAGCCTAGTGAAGGAACTTTTTCCATCGCTTCGCAAAGTGATTCTAACTTCGGCTCTGTAGCAAACTGTTTCCAATCACCCAACTCATTAAGTTTTTTCTCCAGTCGCTGCAATTGTTCAGCAAAGTGTTTTTTATCGTGGCCCGTCAGTCGGGCTACTTTTTTGGTTAATCTTTCATGTATAGACTTGGCCGGGCCCCATCGATTGGCGGCTATAGCGCTGTTTAGAGAGCCAAATTGTTTTTTTACCGCATTCTTGAGTTCTTGTGTTTCTTTTGCCTGATCGTCTACTTTTTTCCGGGCGGTCTGAATAAGTTGCGTCAACTCACTGGTGTAGGCTGGTCTCTGTGTGGTCTCTGATAGTCTGCTTTGAAGTTCCTCAAGCACCTTCAAGTGTTTTTTGGGATCATCCTTAGGGGTGCCATCGGTATCTGTTAGTTGTTTGTAAGCTTTCAGTGTGCTGTTAGCATCCGAGATTTCTTTGTTTATCGAACTTTGTACTTTGGATAATCTCTGTTGGTGTGATTTATCTATGGGATGGCTGGACGTTTCAGCAGTCGACGCTATTACCTGCCATTGTGCGATCAGTGCGCCCGATTGCTCCCTGGTGGCTGATAGAACACCAGGCAACTGTTCAATAGTTGCTTTGTTGATCGATCCAGAATGAGCCTCTAACGCAACCAGAATATTTTCGCAGTCGTCGAGCTGTTTTTGGGTGTCCAGGTTCTCTTGTGCTTTTGCAGCGGCAATGGCACGCACTGCTTCGTAGGATTTCTGCTGGTCAGCAGTCGGGGTGAAATCCAGGTTGTTCCATCGATTAGCAAAAAGTTCATAACGGTGCGCGAAAGTTGGCGACCAGGCACCGTGTGCAAGCTTCTGCATTTCGTCGCTTATCTTCGTTACTTCTTCTTGTTGAGTGCGTTGCAGTTCGACTTTGTCGTGTTGCTCCGTCAGGCGTTGCTTTAAATCCCGGGCTACAATTTTGTCTTTACTTTTTAGTTGCCGCCAGCATTTGTCTACAACTGCGAGTGACTGAATTTTTTGCGCAACCACTTGACGGGTGTCGTGGAATCGGGTCTCAATAGCGATATCAAGGTAGTCAGCGTCGGAGGTAAAGTGCGTCAAACCATGTGTTCGAATATCACCGTCGCTATTGTGAGCTGTGATTAGCCTGGCAAGGTGTTTTGTTTCTGCAGATGCGGCATAGTTGTCGAGTGTTTTCCTGGTGGAATCATCCGTGGGTGTTAGCCTTGCGAACTGACGAGCTGCAATAAGTTTTATTTCGTTGCTCTGGTCATTTTGCGAAATTTGCAGCAACTGTTCTGAGTCTTTTAATTCAAGGCACGCTGCGGCCCGCACTTTGTCTTTGGGGTTTGATAACCTTTCCTGCAGATTGGCGGCTTCTGCAGCCACGGATGCCGGGTCTGATTGTTGTGTTGCGGCAGATGCTGTCTTGTCTTTGCCTGGCGGCGAAGCAGGTGCGTTTTTAGATTGCGCTTTATCCTTACCCGGCCATTTGAGATTCTGCAGTTTGCTCAGCATGTGAGGGTATTCCTGTAGTAATTCTGGTGCATCGTAGACAGGTGCCTGGCTATGTATCCATTGCCGTTAGTGCATCAATGATTGCACTACCCATTTCAGAGGTAGACACCGGTGCCACATCTTTGGCTGCAATGTCGATGGTACGGATGTTTTCACCCAGAACCTTGTCGACGGCAGCTTCCAGCAGGTCGGCGTCTGCGTTCATGTCAAACGAATATCGTAAGCACATAGCAAAGGATAGAATCGTTGCCAATGGATTTGCTTTTCCACTACCTGCTATATCTGGTGCAGACCCGTGGACGGGTTCATAAAGCGCGGCACGTTTACCGTTTATTTCGGTGCCAAGTGATGCAGAGGGAAGCATGCCGAGTGAGCCGGTTAGCATTGCTGCGCAGTCTGACAGAATGTCCCCGAACAAATTGTCTGTTGCGATCACATCAAATTGTTTAGGTGCACGTACCAGCTGCATGGCGCAGTTGTCAGCGTACATGTGTTCTAGTGTAATGGCCGGGTAGTCCTTGCCAACACGCGTCGCGATTTCGCGCCAGAACACACCGGTTTCCATTACATTGGCTTTTTCAACTGAGTGGAGTTTACCGTTACGTTTCGCAGCAAGGTCAAAGCCAACCCGCAATAGTCTTTCTATCTCACTCTCAAAATACACTTGAGTATCAAGAGCCCGTCGTCGACCATCTGGCATTGTTTCTATGCCACGTGGCTCGCCGAAGTAAACCCCGGCAGTCAGTTCGCGCAGTATTAATATATCAAGTCCGGAGACCAGTTCTTCGTGCAGAGACGAAGCCGAGGCGAGCGCCGGACGGCAGGTTGCAGGGCGTAGATTAGCGAACAGATCAAGTTCTTTACGCAGTGTCAGCAAGCCTGCTTCTGGGCGCAAATGTCGTTCGACGTTGTCCCACTGTGGTCCACCTACCGAACCCATGACAATGGCGTCTACCTCTTTGGCTTTTGCCAGTGTTTGGTCTGCGAGAGGTGTGCCGTAGCGATCATATGCAGCGCCACCGAGATCGTCATTGGTGATTTCAAAGGCAACATCACGATGCTTGCCAAACCAGTCGATGATTCTGGAAAGTTCAGCGATTACTTCAGGGCCGATACCATCGCCTGGCAGTAATAAGAGTGAGGCGTTTTTCATGTTGTTTTATTAACCTTTTAAGACTTAACTCGTGCTGGTATACATGTGCAGGTAATACTATTTATCCACTGGCTGGTGTTAACCAGCCATGCGTTTCGTAGGTGCTATTTTCAAATGAAGAGATTGATTCATCTTTTTCCAGTGTGAGTGCTATCTCATCAAGGCCGTTTAACAAGCACTGTTTACGGAAATCATCGATTTCAAATTGATGGGTCTTGCCGTCGGGTGCAGTAACAGACTGTGCTTCAAGATCGATTGAAAATTGCGCATTCGAACCGTACTCTGCCTGTTGTGTTAGTTCATCTATTTGCTCTTGTGGCAAACGAATAAGCAGCATACCGTTTTTAAAGGCATTGTTATAAAAGATATCTGAAAAACTTGGTGCAATAACGCAACGGATGCCAAAGTCTTCAATTGCCCAGGCGGCATGTTCCCGGGATGAGCCGCAACCGAAGTTATCACCTGCTATCAGGATATTGGCGTTTTTGTAAGCCTCTTTATTTAAGACAAAATCAGGGTTGTCGCTGCCGTCTTCGTTGTACCGCATTGAGTGGAACAGGCCTTTACCCAAGCCACTGCGAACTATCGTTTTCAGGTATTGCTTGGGTATGATCATATCGGTATCGATGTTGATCATCGGCATAGGAGCAGCTACACCGGTAAGTTCAGTTAGAGCCTTCATGCGATAACCTCCGGTGATGCAACTGTGCGAACATCAGTCAATTTGCCAGTGATGGCTGCGGCGGCCGCCATTGCCGGTGACATAAGATGCGTTCGTCCCCCCTGGCCCTGTCGGCCTTCGAAATTTCGGTTAGAGGTTGACGCGCATCTTTCACCCGGAGCCAGTCGATCAGGATTCATTCCCAGGCACATGCTGCAGCCTGGTTCTCGCCAGTCGAAACCCGCGGCCTTGATAATATCCGCAATTCCCTCTTTTTCTGCTTGTGCCTTCACTAGTCCGGAGCCTGGTACCACCATCGCGTCGACGTGGCTAGCTGTCTTTTTGCCTTCGACGATTTTTGCTACTTCGCGTAAATCTTCAATTCGCCCATTGGTGCATGAGCCAATAAAAACTTTATCTATCGGTATCTCGGTCAGTGGAGTGCCGGCAGTCAGCCCCATATAGTCAAGTGATCTCTGCGCGGCTGATTGCTTGTGCTCGTCTTCAAAGTCAGACGGGTTTGGGACGGTCCCCGTGATTGCGATGGCATCTTCAGGTGAGGTGCCCCAGGTCACAATAGGGGCGATGCCGGTGGCGTCGATTTCAACAATGGTATCGAAGTGTGCGCCTTCATCAGTGTGCAGGGTTTCCCAATAGCTTACCGCCTTGTCCCAGTCATCACCTTTGGGTGCCTTGGGGCGTCCCTTTAGATAGGCTGCGGTGATTTCATCTGGTGCTACCAGGCCTGCTCGGGCACCACCTTCAATGGCCATGTTGCACAGTGTCATGCGGCCTTCCATTGAAAGTGCTGAGATCGCTTCACCGGAATATTCGATCACATGGCCGGTACCGCCAGCTGTTCCCGTTTTGGCGATGATAGCCAGCGTCAGATCTTTCGCGGTGATGCCTGGGCCCAGTGCACCGGTTACGCGAACCAGCATGTTTTTGGATTTGTTTTGCAGCAGAGTTTGCGAAGCGAGGACGTGCTCGACTTCAGATGTCCCTATACCGTGCGCCAGAGCACCAAACGCACCGTGAGTTGCAGTATGTGAATCACCACAAACGACCGTTGTACCGGGCAGGGTGAAGCCTTGTTCAGGACCGATGATGTGCACAATGCCCTGGCGCTGATCGAGTGCGTCGTAATATTCGACCCCGAACTCTTTGGTGTTGGCGGCCAGTGTATCCATTTGCAGCTTGCTGTCGGGATCGTCAATGCCCTTCGAGCGATCAGTCGTGGGAATATTGTGGTCGACAACCGCCAGAGTAAGTTCGGGGCGGCGCACCTTGCGATTATTAGTTCGCAGGCCTTCAAAAGCCTGCGCACTGGTAACTTCGTGAACAAGGTGTCGGTCGATGTAGATCAGACAAGTTCCATCAGGCTCTGTGCTGACGACGTGAGCATCCCAGATTTTGTCGTATAGAGTTTTGGCTGGCAACGATTTGGCCTCAAAAGACGTGAAAAAAGGCTGCGGGCAACGTTTTGGTCACCCGCACACGATCTAAAGAGGAAATGGTAGAGTACAGCGCCATACGCTGCAATGGGCAGCAGCTATTTCAGCTGCCGGAAAACGTTATGTTCAACTTTTATTTTGCAAAACTGGCAATGCTTAGCTGCCTGAATGTTTGGAAAGTGAAATTTCTGAGGATGGACGGGTTTCAGTTGAGCTGCCCGGATGAGTTAATAGAATGGCTGTGGCAGTGACAAAAAGCGTCAGTGCTATTCCAGCTATAGCCAACAAATGCATACCTCTGGCGGTTGAGCGTCTTGTTTCTCGTATTGCTCTTGCATCTCTCATTATGTTGCTCCCAATTCCTGGCGGAACGGTATCGTGTGTCTGACCCGGAAGTGGGTCGACCAAGGAGCAATCTTGCGCTTTTTTGTCTATTTAGTTTGGCGAGTGTTACGCAATATTTACATTATTAGTGAATATCAGTGCCTGTATTGCGATTAAAGTCTTTAAGATCAGGGCTTAATGAGCATTTTTCCAGTTGTAAAGAATAAGGTGCGGTATCGGAAGTGTGAAATCGCATAAGTAATGTGAATCAGTCTGGTGACAAGCGAGCGACAATCCGCTATCGTGTGCGCAATAACATCTTTCTATATGAAAATATTGAAGTTTCAGGAGATTTGAATGTCGTTACTGATCTGTGCTGCAATTGCGTTTCTTTGTTTAACAGCGATTTCCAGAAGAACCGACCCCTAGGTGGGCACTTCGCCGGGCTAGTGTAAAACTGATGGTAATTGCAACAATGTAACACCGATCAGCAATTTCCGGTCTCGAAAATGAAAAAGGCGTATCCCGTGGGATACGCCTTTTTTTTACCAAATTGTTCTTTTGTCTGTCCAGGCAGGATCAGGAAGAGATAATTGGCAGCGCTTCGACAAACCAGAAAGTGATGAAAAGCAATATGGCTAGAAGGCTTAGGCCGGTAATGACTTTGGCGTCAGTGGTCATCTCGAGGTTCCTCAGATTGTTCAGTGATTTAAATCAGCGATCGGCTGACATATAGTGGTCTTTAGCAGCTTTGAGGCCATTAAAAAATATGACACCTGACGAATTTCGCAAAACCGGGCACGAATTAATAGAGCTAATCGCCGCTTACCGGGAGAATGTATCGGCCATGCCTGTCAGAAGTAAGGCCGAGGTGGGCGATGTATTGGGGCAATTGACACCAGCGGCCCCCCAAACACCAGATTCACCCGCCGATCTGATCGCCGATATTCACAAGTTTGTGATACCTAATCTGACACATTGGCAGCATCCTTCTTTTCACGCTTACTTTCCCGCCAACGCAGAGTTGTCCGGGGTGTTGGGGGATTTACTTAGTTCCGGGCTGGGTCAGTTGGGTCTGAATTGGCAGTCTAGTCCTCCATTGACGGAATTTGAACAGCGAACCTGCGATTGGCTTAGACAGATGCTGGGGTTGTCAGACCAATGGCAGGGGGTGGTGCAGGATACGGCGTCAACGGCCACTTTGGTGGCACTTCTTTGTGCGCGTGAGCGAAGCGCAAACTTCTCCCAGATGCGGGATGGGTTTCGCGAGGGCCCGGAATTGGTTGTGTATTCATCAGCTCAGGGGCACAGTTCGATCGGCAAAGCGGCCTTGTTAGCGGGTTTTGGTCACAATGCAGTCAGGTCATGTGGGGTAAACGAAGACTTCTCAATCGATATTCAGGCCTTGCGTCTGTCACTTGAACAAGACGTCGCTGCCGGTAAAAAACCCTGTGCAATTGTCGCGTGTACCGGAACAACGGCAACCACTGCAATGGACGATATTGGGGCAATTGCAAAACTTTGCCAGGAGTTCGATTGCTGGTGTCACGTAGACGGTGCGATGGCCGGCAGTGCCATGATTCTTCCTGAAATGCGCCACCTGTGGGAGGGCATTGAACAAGCAGATTCAATCGTGTTTAACCCGCATAAATGGCTAGGTGTTGTGTTTGATTGCTCTGTATATTTTATTCGTGACGAAGAGCACCTGGTTCGTGTGATGAGTACTAATCCATCATATTTGCAAACTGCAGCTGATGGAGAGGCTCCTAATTACCGTGACTGGGGCATACCGCTTGGCCGACGCTTCCGGGCGATGAAGTTGTGGTGGATGATTCGTTGCGAGGGCGTCGAGCGCTTACAGGAACGTTTGCGACGCGACCTCGAAAACGCGCGCTGGCTTGAACAACAAATTGATGATCACAACGACTGGAGAATTATCGCCCCGGTAGCATTGCAAACGCTGTGCGTGGTGCACGAACCAGCCAATGTTCATGCACGGGAGCTAGACGACTATACCCAGCGCTGGTGTGAGGCGATTAACGACAGTGGGCACGCCATGCTGACACCAGCGAAAGTGATTGATCCTTCACTGGTTGATTCAGATCGCGATGCCAATATCTGGATGGTGCGCATTTCAATTGGATCATTAACCACAGAGCGGGAACATGTGGAACGACTCTGGCAGACAATGCAGGAATATACCCGCTAAAAAACCAAGTGTTGATGATCTCAAGCTGCCACAAATCGTTGTTAATATGGCTGACGCCAGTTTTGTTTCTTACCGCCTGCGACCCTGATTCTGAAGCGCCACAGATGGCGGCGTTAAATGCCGCAAAACCCGCTATTAGTTGCCTGGCGGAAACTCCTGCGTCTGGCGCTGGCGTTAATTTGTCAGCTAATTTTCATCAGGAGGTCTGGATTGAAGGACGGACTTACACGAAGGGCAGTAATGTTCGTTATCGCGAAGAAGCCCCGGCACATAAAGAAAACGTGGCCGGCTTCTGGATAGATGTTCATGAAGTCACCAATCAACAATTTGCGGCCTTTGTCGAGCAAACCAACTATGTAACCACCGCCGAAGTCACGCCACTCGCTTCAAATTACCCGGATATACCAGTGGAAAAATTGCAGGCGGGATCAGCCATGTTTATACCGCCAGTTAATTTTAAGCCAGGTATGCAAGACGGACACTGGACGCAATGGTGGCAGTTTGTCCCGGGCGCAAGTTGGCGTCATCCTGAAGGTCCGCAAAGTGATCTGGTGGGTCGTGCTCACCATCCGGTGGTACACGTTAGTTACCTTGATGCTACAGCGTATGCCGAGTGGCTGGGCCGCTCCATTCCAACAGAATCACAATGGGAGCTAGCCGCACAAGGCGCACCGGGTTCTTATGGTGAGCCAGAACAGCAGGCACAGGCGGCGAATACCTGGCAAGGTTTTTTCCCGATGCAGGATAAGGCAACTGACGGATACGCCGGTGCTGCACCGGTCGGATGTTATCCACCGGGACCGTCTGGCTTGTACGATATGATCGGCAACGTCTGGGAGTGGGTCAGCGATGTTTATCAGCCCGGTCACTCTCCTGATATCAATGCGCCTTCGGCTAGTCCTGTACCTGTCAGGGTGATAAAAGGCGGCTCGCATTTGTGTGCGGAAAACTATTGTCGTCGCAATGCACCGCAATCCAGACAACCACAGGAGGAAGACTTTGGTGTTGCTCACCTGGGCTTTCGAACCCTGAGAAACGTCAAGTAAAGAAGCAGGTAGACAGTGTCTCTGCGAACTGACATCAGTCTGTAGTGACAACCGGCAGCAACTTTCATTGGCCCTGGGCAATGGTTGCTGAAGAATCACGTCAGCCGCGTTAATCCATGGCCCATATTCTGCAGCGTGTAACCAATTTTCTTTGACCCTTTGGATTATCGCTGTGCGCCTGTTCTCTATCCGACATTGCATGCCTCTTCGCCTGGTGGCCAATGTGGCAGCAACTGCCCTGACGGTCATTACTCTTTCTGCCTGTGGTGGATCAACCGTTAGTTCCTCTGCTGCCGAAGTTGCACCTTCACTGGCATTTGCTGCTGCGCTTAGTGAAGGTCAATCACAGTCATTGACTATAGATTTGTCCGGCGGTCAAGTGCTGCCCGCATCCGACACCCGTGCTACCGGCCGTGCCAGTTTTATTCTGGATACAGAGACTCGTCAGTTATACGGTGTGTTGAATACTTCGGTCGGTGACTATGTTTCCGTGCACATTCACGAAGGCGATGTGGGGGAGGTGGGCGCGGTAATTGTCTCTCTTTATCAACAGGCCGATGGTAGTTTCGTGGTGCCACCCGCAACCCGCCTGACACCTTCGCAGGTCGCATTATTCGACAATGGCCAGTTGTATATCGATATTCATACAGATACTGAAGAAATTCGTGGGCAGCTATCAACGGATACGATTCAACCTGAAATAAGCGCGACACTGTCGGATATTCAAGCACAGGTATTTACGCCCATTTGTTCCGGCTGTCATACCGGTGGAGGATATACGTTACCCAGCGTCATGGACTTAACCAGCGAGCAGGCCAGCTACAATAGTCTGGTCGGTGTTAATAGTTTGAGTGTTGATGGTCTTTTGAGGGTTGAGCCTGGAGACCCTCAACTCAGTTTTCTGATTCACAAACTGGAAGGCACTCAGACTGCAGGCGGTCGAATGCCGTTAAGAGGGATCCGTCTTAATGATCAAACAATTCAGTCGATCAGCCAATGGATTGCGCTGGGGGCGAACCGGTAATTGTTGTGGCCGTGCGATACAAGTTCGCTTTGAAGAAGCGCGCAGCGGCCTCCTATCATTATTTTCTGCTGCCACGACTGATAGCGATTGCCTGTTTATTATGTAGCGTGCAGCTACAAGCACAGACGCTCCCTGAACTGGCAGACCGAACCTCGCAATCGCTGCAGGGTCTCGCCAACGATACTACTGATAAATCCCTTGAACTGGGTGATTTTAATGGTGATGGTGTTGAAGACATTCTGGTCGTCAGACGAGATACCAGTCCGGTTTTGCTTATCAACGAAGAGGGTGTTTTAACCAATCGCACAGAAGTCTATCTTCCAGGTCTGGCAGAGCTTGACCATTCTAACTACGCTGAAGCCTTTGATGCTAACAATGATGGCCTGACTGATCTTGTGTTTGCCCGGCTTGATCGTACCCCGCGACTGCTCCTGAATCGAGGTCAGGATACGAACGATAACTGGATCGGGTTTGATGAAGGGTCAAACCTGCAGGGCGCTACCAATAGCCTTGTTATAGAATCGGGTGATGTAACCGGTGACGGCGCTGCAGATCTTTTTATTATTCAGGTAGAGCTTGCCACCAATAAGCTGCTTGTAAACGATGGCAACGGACAGTTTAGGGACGAGAGTAGCCGGCTTGGTGAGTTGGCAGCCTTACAAAGAGGGCATTCAGCGCTGCTTGCCGATGTTGAAAGCGATGGCGATATAGATATCGTATATATCGAATCTGACTTGTTCTTACACATCTATCATAATGACGGGACCGGCAGTTATTCTGACGACTTCCGTTTAACCTTTCAAAACACTGATAACTTTGCTTATATATTTGGTGCTGCAGATTTTAATGGTGATGGAATATTTGATTATCGACAGTATTCCAATACGGATCCCGTGGCTGAAATGTCAGCGGGATTTATCGATGGCAGCGGCCTGCCGGTTTACATAGAGCGTCAGGATCCCCCTATGCAACGCGGTAACCGAAAACACGGTACTGTGCATATGCGCGATATTGATGGCGATGGCGACATTGACTACGTGCTTTCAAGTATGCTGCGAAATTTTGGCGGGCTATTAAATACGTTTGAAGGTATGCGAACAGAAATAGTCATTAATACCGGATACAATTCAGGTGAGTTTATAAGCTTTACCGGTGAGGACTGGGGTCGTCAGGAATCAATGGATATGAAAATCCTTGATGTTAATGCTGATGGCAATATGGATCTTTTTGTTGCCCATGAAAATCGCTACGGTGTCTATCTAAATGGTGCGCCCAGTAAGCTCGTTGAACTCGCCTCATTGACTGCTGAACCACAGCAGGCCGGCCTGGCTACCTCGTTTAGTGCGCAGTTGGTTAGTGGAGCAGGAGTGCAGTATGAATGGGATTTTGGTGATGGTACTGTCATCGCGACAGATCAATTAGAAATCACGCACGTATTTAATCAACCTGGCAGGTATCTGATAACCCTGACCGCTACTGGCGACATGGGGTCAGATCAAATCACTACGATGCAGCGTGTCCACGAAACACTACTTGACGGCCTGCCCATGTCATCATCATCGATTACAGTTGAAGCCAATCAGGCTAACGGCGACAGGCTTTGGGTGGTGAATCCGGATAATAATAGCGTCAGTGTGTTTGAAGCGGGTACAGGTGTAAAGCTTGCGGATATACCTGTGAACGGAGAACCACGAAGTATTGCACGTGCAGGTGTTGGCAGTATGTTGGTAACAAGTAAACAGTCTGCTGAACTCACCGTGATTTCAACGGCGGGGCTCAATGTTACAGCCATAATGGGTTTGAAGGCTGGATCGATGCCACATGGTGTAGTAGCCGATAGTGCTGGTGTATTTGCCTGGGTGGTGCTGGAAGCTACAGGCGAACTGCTAAAGCTGCGTCTGGCTGATGTTGAAGGCCAACCACCGCAAGTAGTTTCCAGGCTGAATATTGGTTCAAATCCTCGTCACCTGGCACTTAGTTCGAACGCCAATTTGATTTATGTCTCAAGGTTCATCACACCACCCGTTGCTGGTGAAAGTAGCCGCCGCGTCGCAGTCAGTGGAGGCGGTGAAATATTGCGCGTCAATGCGCTTAGCATGCAACCCCTGGGAACGGCTGTTTTACCTTACAACAATGTTGAAGATGCTGATAATCAGTCGCGTGGCATTCCCAACTACCTGACCGCCCCCGCGATTTCGCCGCATGGTCGAACTGCAGTGGTGGGTGCCAAGCTGGATAATATTTACCGCGGAACCATGCGTGATGGCAATTCTCGCGAACATAATGTGTTGGTGCGCGCGATGGCTTCCACTATTAATCTGAATACATTTACTGAAACCGTAGCGAACAGAATAGACTTTGATAACAATAGCCCTCCGTCAGCCGTTGCGTTCGGGCCAACAGGAAATTTTCTATTTGTCATTCACGAAGCCAGTCGCTTGTTTGAGGTCATTGATTTCTATCGTGGTGAAACCGTGTTTTCAACCAATACGGGTTTTGCTCCGCAGGGTCTGGCCCTTTCGGCTGACGGGCGGCAACTCTATGTGCATAACTATCTTTCAAGGGAAGTCAGTTTTTTTGATCTCTCTCAGTTGATTGATGGTGCATCTGATAATGCAGTGTTGATCCGGGTTGTTCAAACGGTGGATAACGAAGTGCTAAGTCCTGAGGTGTTGTTGGGCAAGCAACTATTTCATGATTCAGCCGATGCTGCTTTAAGCGGGCAAAAATATATAAGCTGCGCGGTCTGCCATTCAGAGATGGGCCATGACGGCCGCACCTGGGACTTTGCAGATGTCGGGGAGGGGTTGCGCAACACTATTGATCTGCGTGGTCGAGGTGGAATGGGACATGGCAATATCCACTGGACAGCCAACTTCGATGAGATACACGATTTTGAAAACGATATTCGCGAAGTGTTTAACGGTTCCGGGCTGTTGGCAGACGATGATTATGATCGCGCTAGCGGGATTCTTGACGAAGCTAATCCTAAAACAGGGTTAAGTAACCGGCTTGATGCGCTGGCTTTGTTTGTCAATACGCTTAATGAATTTCCGACAAGCCCTTACCGTGATGCCTCTGGCGAGCTTACCGACTCCGGCAGGCGTGGTTACCAGGTGTTTCGTGATGCCAATTGCGCTACTTGCCACAGTGGTGTTGAATTTACCGACAGTCCGGCAGGGGCCTTTCATAATATTGGGACGGTTGATGCCGACACTGGCAGCCGACTGGGTCTGCCGTTACCGGGGAATGGTCTTGATACCCCGACCCTGCGTGGTTTGTGGCTTGGTGCGCCGTATTTACATGACGGGTCAGCAGCCAGTTTGGAAGATGCTGTTCGCGCGCACAGGTTGACTCCGGCAAACGCCAGTGTGCGTCAGATCAGTAATAGCCAGATGGATGACCTGGTTGACTACCTGATGCAGATTGATGGTACTGAAATTCGGGCAACATCCAGCATAGACAACGATGGTGATCTTATTCCAGATGAAATTGATAGTGACGACGATAATGATAACGTCCCGGATTCACTTGATGCATTGCCACTGGATGCCACAGAAAGCGCAGACAACGACGCCGATGGAATTGGTGATAATCGTGACCCCGATGACGACAACGATGGTATCAGTGATCAGTTGGAAGGGCAGACAACAAACTCTGACACCGATAACGTGCCAGACCGTTTTGATCTTGACAGTGACAACGACACCATTCCTGATGTGATTGAAGCTGGTGGCCTTGATGCTAACCAGGACGGTCGAATCGATACCGGGGGTTTGATCACAGACCCTCCGGACACAGATTCCGACGGACTTCCTGACTATATCGATCTGCAAAGTGCCAGTGCGCTTAACGACGCGAGCGAACCGTTTGACATCAGCGGGAGTCGCTATGCCTATCTGGATATAAATTCTGATGGTGTCCTTGACTCAGCGGACGGTGCTACAGACAGCGACAACGATGGCGCAGATGATCGGGTAATAAAGCAAGCCGTGCCGAATGTTGGCGTAGGAAGCGGCTGTGTAATCAGTAGCGCGCGAGCGGCGGTTGACCCCACGCTGTTGATACTGTTGCTCGTGTCTTTGTTCATGCGTGGGCAATGGTTTGTAAGTCGCAGACGATAATTACAAAAGTGTTGCAACTGACAAGTTAGGTGGTTTTCGGGGGTACACTGTCGAGTGAAGACTCAATAAGTGCAATCCCTTTGAAACCTGCCTCCAGACACTCTATCAAGTTAACGCTTAAAAACCTTTTTATCCTGAGTTTATTCAGTTCTCTGTTATTGACTTCGGCGTGTGGTTATTTATTCAAACGCGAGCCGGGGATTGGCAAAGCAATTGGCTGGAACAAGCTTTCTGATTGGCAGTCGGATGACTTAACCAGCGCCTGGCTGGCAATGTTGGAGCAATGCCCGCGGATGGCCAACAAGGATACGGCATGGGTGAGTGTATGCGAATCTGTAGCCGCACTTGAAAACCCTGATGTCGCGCGCATTCGCGAGTTTTTCGAGGCGAATTTTAAGCCCCACAAAATATATGGAAAATACGGTAAGCCCGAGGGTTTGATCACCGGTTATTACGAGCCCGTGCTAAACGGCAGCCTGAAAAAAACAGAGAAATACGCATATCCACTGTATGGCCCGCCAGACGATATGTTAGTAATTGAACTCGCAGACCTTTACCCCAAACTTAAGGGCATGCGATTGAGAGGGCGTCTTGAGGGAAATCGGGTTGTGCCTTTTTATTCTCGAGAAACTATAGATGGTGAAGGCCGGCCATTAGAGGGCCAGGAGATCTTATGGATCGATGACCCGTATGGATCATTCTTCCTTCAAATACAGGGCTCTGGCCGGGTCCGGCTGGATGACGGAACACTACTAGGTGTCAACTACGCTAACCAGAATGGTCACCCTTATTATGCGATCGGCAAGAAGCTGGTCGGTATCGGCGCATTGGCGTTGGAGGATGTCAGCCTTTTTACCATTAAGGCATGGCTGGTTGCTAACCCTGAGCGGGCTCACGAGGTTTTAAACGCCAACCCGAGTTACGTCTTCTTTGATATTCGTGAAAATATCGAAGAAGGCCCGCGCGGGTCTTTAAATGTCCCGCTTACTGCGGAACGCAGTCTGGCTGTAGATAAGCGGGTGATACCACTTGGCACGCCGGTGTGGCTGGAAACCACGTTGCCGGATGGTACGCGCTACGAGCGTCTGATGTTTGCGCAAGATACGGGTGGTGCTATTCGCGGGCCCGTACGCGCAGATGTGTTTTTTGGCACGGGCGACAGAGCAGAGGTGCTTGCCGGTGAAATGAAGCAGTCGGGTCGCCTGTTCGCACTGTTACCAAAATAAAGTGAACGCAGCGATTGATGCGTAAGCGACCCAATCAGTATGGACTATTGAAGCGGTGGTAATCAGATGCGACAACTTTCCAGGGTTATATGATAAGGGACACTGATTTTTGGTCATTAATGTCTTGAAAAATCACAAAAAAACCCTATAACAATTTAAGTTTAAAGACAGACCGGGCTGATTGAAGGCTGTCTCCATCACTTCGCGAGGACACACAATGATTGATACAATGAGTCTGGCACTAGTCGTTGCAGCAGCGATTCTGCTGTTATTGTTTGTAAGGTCTTTCGTTCGAATTGTGTCGCAGAATGAAGCTTACGTGGTCGAGCGGCTGGGAAAATACAATAGAACGTTATTGGCGGGCTTTCATATTACGATACCCATCCTGGAAAGGGTGGCGTACAAACATTCACTGAAAGAGTTTGCTGTAGATGTTGCTTCACAACAGGCCATTACAAAGGATAATGTGCCCCTGAGTATTGACGGTGTGCTTTATATTAAGATTATGGATCCGAAATCGGCATCATACGGTGTTGAAAATCTTAATTTTGCTATTACGCAGTTGGCGCAAACCAGTATGCGGGCAGAGATCGGTAAAATCAGCCTGGACGAGACTTTCGAGTCACGTGAAAATATAAACGCCAGAGTGACTCATGCCATTGATGAGGCATCGGAAGTCTGGGGGACCAAAGTCCTGCGTTACGAAGTAAAAGACATCTCGCCGCCGGCATCGATACTTGAAGAGATGGAAAAGCAAATGGGCGCCGAGCGGGAACGGCGAGTCGCGGTGACTACCTCGGAAGGTTATCGACAAGCTCAGATCAATCAAGCCGAAGGTGACCGTCAGGCACAAATACTACGCGCGGAAGGCATCGCAGAATCGATGACTATCGAAGCCACTGCACGTGCGGAAGCCATTGGTAAAATATCACAGGCTATAAACGCTGAAGGTGGTACTGCCGCAGTTGCTCAGCAATTGGCAGAACAATACGTCAGTGCCTTCGATAAGCTGGCGCGTGAAGGCACCGTAGCATTGTTGCCTGCAGACGGTAGCGATATCGCTGGTATGGTCGCAAAAGCATTTACCGCATACGATGCCTTAAAAGGTCAGGTAGAACAACAAGCTAAAAGTGGCTCTTCGACAGGCGGAGGTCTTAGCTGATGTTATCAACAATAACGCCATTCTGGTTGTTTTTAATTGTCGGTGTGGTGTTGTTGGCCACTGAGCTTTTGGTCTTTCAGTTCACCACGTTCTGGTTGTTTTTCATTGGTATTGGTGCGTTGGTGGCGGCTGCTTTTGCATGGGCTGTGGGTGGCTCAACTCTGTTGGTGACGACAGGCGTTTTTGTAGTCGCCTCTGCTGCGATTACTGCGGTGTTATACGCGCCGATTCGCAGATGGCAGAATGCACCCGGCGCGATTGACGATAACAATGCAATCGGTCAAAAAGTGCTGGTGAAGACTGCCATCAAACCCGCTGCAGCCGGTACCGTTAGTTGGTCTGGAAGTGACTGGCAGGCCGAACTGGTTGAGGGCAGCGAAGATGAACTCGAGCCGGGCCAAACAGCACGTGTGGTAAAAGTTGAAGGGATCAGGCTGATAGTTAAAGCCTAAGCTAAGGATTGACGGTATTCAGGGTTTCTAGAAATGCGACCAGACTTTTTATCTCTTTTTCAGTCAAAGTAAATATTCGCAGATCGTGTATGCCGTTTTGATCGGGTGGGTTGTTGTAGTGCAGCAAGACTTGTTCAATGGTCGTGAATCTGCCGTCGTGAAAGTAGGGGGAAGTGTTGGCCACATTGCGTAGGCCCGGTGTTTTAAAAGCCCCCTGTGTATGCGTAATATTATCGCGACTCATGAAGTTCAGGTGCTTACAATCATCTGCATTAGCATCACTGTACCTGCCATGACAATTGAATTCATCAAGCATGACTGCTTGTGCACCAAAGGTTCGGCCGAAGTCCATATTCGCCCCGCTGAAAGTACCGCTGCCTATGCTGTGAAAATTTCCGTTGCTAAATAAAGGGCCGTTGTGGCACTCAAGACACTGCGTTTTTTTATCATTGATAAAAAGCCGTGCCCCGGTGAGTTCCTGATTTGTCAGAATATCAGTGTATTTTTCATTGGCTGAAACTTTTTCAACAAACTTATCGAAGCGGGTACTTTGTGGCGCCAGCGTGCTTTCATAGGCGGCTATGGCTTTTCCGATATTGGCGAACACGGTATTGATTTTATGCTGCAACGGGCGGCTGATGTTATACCAGGCGCGTTTGGCGGCTTGATCGCCCATCGGGCTTGCATTGGTGGTTAATTCAGTGGGTAATAGTTGCAATGCTCCAAAAATACTTTCGTACTGCGAGCGATAAGATTCTTCAGATTCAATTAAACGTGCTATTGCCACCCTGGTACTTGCCATTTCTGCTGCTGCTTCAAGTGGCGTGAGGGCTTGTGACCAGAGAGAATCGCGCCGGCCATCCCAGTACTGCCAGGTGTTCATGGCGGTGCCGACAATGGTCGGGGTATTTCTATTGATCTTGCCGTTACCTGAATTGTTATCAATTGGTTTTGCCAGGCCATCAGTAAAGTGCAATTCTGGTTTGTGGCAGGTAGCGCACGACATACTTTGAGACTGGCTCAGCCTGACATCATTAAACAACTGATTGCCAAAACTCTGTGCTCGCGGGTCGTTCAGATAGCGGTTTGAAGGCTGTGTCGGTGTCGTCAGATTGGTAATACTGAGGGTCGCAAATATTTTCCGCTCACGCTCGCTGAGTTCCTGGTCAGCGCAGGAACACAAAAAGAAAACAATTAGTGCAAGTGCTGAGTACTGCAGTTTCTGGAAGTGCATAGTTATTAAAGTTGGAGAGCGGGTTAGAGAAAGGGGCTGAAGTCGTAGTGCGGGTTCTGTTCAAGACCGGCTGTACCCTTCATGTAAGCTTAGCAGTAAACTTCAATGACCGACAATTATCGACTGAGAACCTCGTGAATAAATACTGGCAACAAAGTGCTGTAGATGAGTTGGGGCATGATTTAGTTGGTTTGACACCTCTAAGTGGAGGTGATTTTGCTGAATCTTTTCGTGGTACTCTGGCAAACGGAGTATCGGTTTTTATCAAAACTCATAGTAATCCACCGACCGCTTTTTTTTCGACAGAGGCTGCGGGTCTGCGCTGGCTGCGTGACAGCGGTGAAGCAAAAGTGCCACAGGTATTGGCGGTCTCTGATCAGCCTCCGTACCTGGTACTGGAATGGGTGGAAAGTGGTGAGCCTGTTCAATCTACCGAGGCGACATTTGGCCAGGCGCTAGCCCGGTTGCATCAAGCAAAACAACTGCATTTTGGTCGTCCCGACAGTTGCCTGACGGGTAGTCTGGGCTTACCAAACCATAGCTGTGATCAATGGTCCGAATTTTACGCAGGCTGTCGCCTGTTACCGTTGGCTGCAATCGCCCGGGATCGTAAACTTTTGTCTGCTAACGTAGTCAAATCCATTGAGCGCATTGCCCACCGGCTTGATCAGCTAGACGTACCCGTTGAACCACCTTCTCTGTTGCATGGTGATCTTTGGGCGGGTAACCGGTTAGTTGATATTCATGGCGAAAGCTGGTTAATAGATCCCGCCGCCCATTATGGACATCGCGAGTTTGATCTGGCAATGATGAATCTATTTGGCGGATTTGGACAAGAGTGTTTCACTGCTTACCATGATGTTTACCCGTTGTGTGAAGGCTGGCATTCGCGAATAAAGCTTCATCAACTAGCACCATTGGTGGTACACGCGATAAAATTTGGTGGTGGTTATATTGATGCAGTTAGTGATGTCGTGACTACTTATACATAGCCAGCAACTATGCCTAAATAATGACCACCGACGGGGGGCTATCGACTGAAGATATTACCAGTTATCTGATGACATCATTTTAACCCCTAACGGGATTTAAATTTCAGTGACAGGTCTTCGTCAGCTCTAAGTTCCGGCGGGCCAGGTGTGCTGTAAGACGTTCACATTGGCGTTGGGTTCCATGCACAGCCATGGTGTCCAGACTGACCATTCGCAAGTCACTGCTGTGTTTCGAAACGGTGTCATGGAGCATTGATCTGGATTGACTGCTCACTGTGATATTTGGATGTCAGTGACTCTGACATTGGTGACAAATACTTGTCAGTTCACTTCAACCCGGGGTTTTGATCGCTGCGGGCTTTTTTTTTCAGGGAACCGTAATGACTGTTTGCGGCACACAGTTTGTGCCTTGGGGGTTGCGGTGGCCCGTTCAAGCGCCATAATGTTGTGTTACCTGCCTGTGGGCTGACCTGAAAATCAGATCGGGGCTACTTATGTGCGAATTTTATAGATACCGATTCACTGTAAAGGTCAGTGGCAGATATTTTGCGGATATTTATTGTTCTCACGCAACCCGGATTCAAAATTGTGTAATTGGCGTTTTAATGTCCAGTTGAATAACATGTCTGCACTACTGCTACTCATGATCAGTCGGAGTGCGATTAATCCCCGCTAGTGTATTACATCCACTCTAGTATTATGAATGTGATGACACTCTGAATAATCTTCTCCGGTTAAGCAGTGACCAGAGATTTATAAGCAGTCCTTTATTGATGACCGGTGTCTGATACACCGGTATTGATGCTCGCACCATTGGAGAATTTTTGATGTTTAAAAGAGCCGGCATAGGCCAGATATTACCCCTTAACATGGCGTTGCTAGCAGCGCTGCTGTGCACTGGCGGGCAGGTTCTTGCCAATGAGCAGGAACAATACGTACCGGCGGACACCCATTTTTACATGGGGACTGGTCGTAGAATGCCAGTTGAACAGCTACTGGTTTTGGTGCCACAGTTCGATTTACCAGAGTCCACAGAAGGTGCAGAAGCACTTGAAAGTATCATGGGAATATTCGAAAACCCGGTTGAGCGGATGGCCGAGTGGGGGATTGACAGCGATATTCAGATGAGCATGTACACGGTCGGTATTTTACCGGTAGTACGAATTGCGCTTAAAGATTCTGCAAAGTTTGAAGCTGCACTGGAGTCGCTGGAAACCGAACATAAAATTAAATCGCGCAGACTAAGAGGCAAGGGCTTTAATAGTCGGTTTTATTCGATTGATAATCTGTCAGAGATAGGAAAAAAAGTCGAAAAGGTGGCCGATAGCGCAGCCAATGGCGCTACCACCACTGATGGCAACAAAGAAGCCGCTGCAAAGGAAACCGTGCCAGCTGGCTTACTGATCGCCAATGATGGTACTGATGTGATTCTGAGCTTTATTTCTGATGGCGAAGACACTGATCTGATTGATTCGGTGACCGGGGTAACTAAACCGTCAAAGTCTATCGCGGAATCTGGCAAGCTTAAGCAATTGCGTAAACAGTGGGCTTACGGAAATGAGATGGTTTCGTTTGTTGACATGCAGCAAATCGTCGAAACACTCACAGGCACTGAGTCTGATTCGTCTAAACAGCTTAGTGACTTAATGAAAAATGAGCCGGCAGTATTGCGGGACCTTGCAGAGATGCGCAGTGAGCCCTGCCGCTCTGAGATGACAGCCACGGCGGCCTCGTGGCCCATGTTTGTCTCTGGTACGCGCAAGTTTGAAGTCAACGAAAAAGAAGCCTCTTACGACTCCCACATGGCGGTTGTGGTCAAACATGAGCTTTTACGCGAAACCCTCATGCTGCTGCGCGGTGTGGTACCCACCTCTCAGTCCTCGAGTCAGGCAATGGTTTCGGTCGGGCTGGGTGTAACAGTTGATAAATTAGCGCAGGCGGTTGGGCAGTTCAGTCAGTTACTGGCGTCGATGAATTATCAGTGCTCTAAGATGGCGGGCTTAAATGATCTGGCTAAAACTGACCTCAGTGCGGCATCAATGGGCGTGGTGATGTTCGGAGGCCTTGCGCGCGGTGTACAGGGCTTGTCATTCAATGTATTCGATGTCGAGGTGAATGCCAAAGGTTCGCCAGAGCCCCTGAAAAACGTAGATACCGCTATTGCTGTATCGGCTGCCGACCCCGCTTTACTGGTTCAAACTTTAAAAATGATGCCACAGCTAGGTATGTTGGGAGAACTTCCGCTTGATGGCAGTGAGCTAGTGCTTAACTCGCTGTTGCCGGTACCAGTGCCCGAGAATATCCAGATTAAGGCGGCTGTTAAGGGTAAAAATATTGTGATTTACAGCGGTGAGCAAGGGACTGACTACGCTAATCGGCTGGGTGGCAATGATAACGAAGGATTTTTCCAGACCCGGGTTAATACGCGGTTGATCATGGACAAAGTACGCGCTGTGATGGAGATGGCAGGCCAGGATCCCGAAGGCATGGAAGACATGATGGCCATCATGGATGCCTATCCCCAGGGGGACCTCAATTACATGCTGGATTTCACCGAAGAAGGGATTGAGCTCAATGTTGGCGGAACTTTCGACATTCCTGCCAAATAACTTTTGATTGGTTCCCGATTCCGGGTCAATGGTGCGCCGCTCCTTGCGGGCGACACCATTGACCTTTCAGGCGTCTGCAGTACAACAAGCCAGCGTCACCTGAGTTAAACTGCAGTGACTAATTGAATTGGCAAAGCCAAAGGTTTCAAGTGACTTCCTCGTTTTCATCCAGCACAGACCGTAACCGCTCACATCTGGACCTCGGTATCAAATTGCCGGATGCGCTGCAAGAGTGGCTCGGCGACAGAAAATTAGAAGAAGTCGAATGCGTGGTTTCAGATATTGTTGGCATAGGGCGTGGCAAGACCATGCCGGCGCGAAAATTTTTTCGTGCACAGCCAATGTATTTGCCGTCGTCTATTTTTTATCAGACCATCACGGGTAATTACGCCGAAGTTGATATCCCCAATGCGTGGACGGAAGCTGATCTGGTGTTAGTGCCTGATTACGCCACAGCGCGGGCAGTCCCCTGGACATCTGATGTCACCATGCAGGTTATTCATGATCTGCAAACCCAGGATGATCAGCCAGTGGGCTTTGCACCCCGCAACGTGCTGAAGCGAATCATAAATCTGTACCATCAGAAAGGCTGGCGCCCGGTTGTTGCGCCCGAGCTTGAATTCTACCTGACCAAACGTAACATTAATCCAGACGACCCGATCACTCCGCCGGTTGGCAGAAGCGGGCGACATGGGGTGAGCCGGCAGGCATACAGTATTTCCGGGGTTGACGAGTACGAAAAAGTAGTGGACGACATCTACGACTTTGCCGAAGCCCAGGGACTGGAAATAGACACCCTGATGCAGGAAGGCGGGGCAGGCCAGCTAGAGATAAACTTAAACCATGGTGATCCCGTTGATCTGGCTGATCAGGTGTTTCTGTTCAAACGCACCATTCGCGAAGCCGCCTTGCGTCACGACTGCTACGCTACTTTTATGGCAAAGCCAATGGAGAATGAGCCGGGAAGCGCCATGCACATCCATCAAAGTGTGGTTGATATCAACACCGGTGAAAACATATTTAATACAACGGACAACGAGCCAAGTGATCTTTTCTACCACTTTATTGGCGGGCAGCAAAAGTGCCTTAACTCCGTGGTTTGTATGTTGGCCCCCTATGTAAACAGTTATCGGCGCCTTGTGCCCGATGCGTCTGCCCCCATTAACCTTGAATGGGGTACTGATAATCGCTCTACCGGTATTCGTGTGCCAGTATCAAACCCGCAAGCCAGGCGGGTTGAAAACCGCGTTGTCGGCATGGATGCTAACCCCTATCTGGCAATGGCAGCGTGTCTTGCCTGCGGTTATCTTGGAATGACTCAAGGAATCATTGCCCGAGATTCCATCGACACCGAAGCCTATGAGCTTCCCCGCGGTTTACCCGTGGGGGTCATTGAGGCGCTTGACCTTTTTGAAAAAAACGAATCAATCAGAGAACTGCTGGGGCCGACATTCAGTAGCGTCTATATCGCTATCAAACGGGAAGAGTATAAAGAGTTTTTGAGAGTGATTAGCCCGTGGGAACGAGAGCATTTGTTGTTGAATGTATAGTTTTGTCCAACCCGGGTCCTGACTAAGGTAGTCGCTGTTATTACTAAAATATCTGAAAGTCCGGACAACGTTGAACCCCAGTCGAGCAGTCTGGGCGCGTTGCTTAACCTGGTGCGCTACGCTGGCAGCCATCGCCGGCGTATCTGGTTAGCAAGTACTTGTTCGGTTATTAATAAAATTTTTGATGTAATGCCCGAAATATTAATTGGCATTGCGATCGATGTAGTGGTTAATCAGGAAAGCAGTTTCGTCGCCTCATTCGGGTTTGAGACGGCAAGGGCGCAAATTGCCGTGCTTGCTGTGCTTACATTTTTTGTGTGGGCAGGAGAGTCTCTGTTTGAATATTTCCATCTGATTCTGTGGCGTAATCTTGCGCAAAAGTTGCAGGCTGAATTGCGGCAGGATGCCTATACCCGCGTACAGCAGCAGGAACTTGCATACTTCGAAGAGCGTAGTTCGGGTGAACTGATATCTATCCTCAACGATGATGTTAACCAGCTAGAGCGTTTTCTGGATGGTGGCGTCAACGATTTTCTCCAGACGTTCGTCACTATCATTCTGGTGGGCGGGGTATTTTTCTATTTATCACCAACAATTGCGTTATTAGCCTTTACACCAATTCCGATAATAATCTGGGGTGCCTTCTTTTTCCTGAGGCGTGCCACACCGTTGTACGCCAATGTTCGAAAGCAGGTCGGGCAACTTGCTAACAGACTGTCCAATAATATTGGCGGCATCGCCACGATTAAATCATTCACCGCAGAAAACAGGGAAGCTGCAAAGCTTGCGGTGGATAGTCAGGCTTACGTAGAGGCAAACAGTCGGGCGATCGCGGTAAGTTCAGCATTTATCCCGATCATTCGAATGGCTATTCTGGCCGGTTTTTTATTTACATTTGTCTATGGTGCGTTTTTGGCGCTCGATGGTAAATTGAATGTGGGGGCTTACGGGGTTTTGGTGTTTTTAACTCAGCGGCTTTTGTGGCCATTAACTGATCTTGCAAAAACGGTAGATCTTTACGAACGTGCGATGGCCAGTACGCGTCGAATTCTCGGATTGATTGAAGCGCCGCTTGATGTGATGGACGAGGGAACCCAACACCTTCCATCTCCTGTTGCAGGGAAGGTGGTTTTTAGTGATATTAATTTTAAATATAAAAGCTCAGGAGCAGGCTTAACTGACTTTTCGCTTGTAGTTCAGCCGGGTAAAACCACCGCGCTGGTTGGTGCCACAGGTAGTGGTAAATCTACGCTGGTTAAATTACTACTGCGATTTTATGAGCCTGAAAATGGCACAATATCAATTGATGACATCGCAGTAAATGATTTATCGTTAAGTGCGTTGCGGGGTGCCATTGGGCTTGTCAGCCAGGAGCCCTATCTCTTTGATGGCACAATTGCAGACAATATCGCCTACGGACGGCCGGATGCCAATGTCGACGAAATTACTATCGCAGCGCGTGCAGCCGAGGCCTGGGAATTTATTGAAAAACTGCCGGACGGATTAAATACAGAGGTGGGTGAACGCGGGGTTCGTCTGTCTGGCGGGCAACGCCAGCGCCTGTCGCTGGCCAGAGCTATACTGAAAAACCCGCCAGTTCTTGTGCTTGATGAAGCCACCAGTGCAGTGGACAATGAAACCGAAGCTGCTATTCAGCGATCACTAGCAAAAATTTCAATCGATCGAACAGTCATTGTCATTGCACACCGGTTGTCGACCATTGTCACTGCGGACAATATTGTTGTGATGAACGATGGCCGAATAGCCGAGCAGGGTAGCCACAGTGAACTACTTCATCAGCATGGGCGCTATGCAAATCAGTGGCGTGTCCAGACCGGCAATTTGCAAGGATAGACTATTCTATCGTACTTTCGGGCACTACCTTTCAGTGACAGATTGTTTGCTAGAATAAGTGTAGGGCGGGTTTGCTTTTTCTTGCCGCAAACCCATATTAGATTTTTTAAGTGATGATAAAGAGAATCAAATGAAATTTACCATCGAATACTGCATGCAGTGAAACTATAAGCCGACAGCTCTCCGTGTGAGAGATCGACTACTGGTTTCACCAAGCAACGAAGTGACCCTGATAGAGGGTGGCGGTGGCGTTTTTGAAATTACCCGCAACGATCAATTGGTTTTTTCGAAGAAAGCGCTCAATCGGTTTCCCGAAGATGACGAGGTAGATGCGCTACTTGTTTAGCGTGTCGTGCGCCGGCTTGTGAAGGTGTATCGTGAAAGCCTGAACACTGTGCATAAATCTGTACGCACAGTGTTTCGGTGATTCCCATAAGCTTGATCAGGTGTTGATTTCCTGTAGTACTCAGGGACTCGTCATTTCAAAATATCTGTTAGCGTATCGCCCGCCAATGGCGCGTAAACTCTCAGCGGTAAAGTGGCTCCCGTCGCTGCGGGCAGCCAGTCCAAACCCTTCTACACAGGCAGTGTTTGTATCGTTGTCGGTATTGAGTGCCATCAGGTGTGTGTTAACACCGGTTGCAGAGGCGGTTTCTCCGCAAATAAAAGGCCTTGTGTTATTAAACCAGTTTTGACTGCGCAAGTTGTTGATGAGTTGGCCTAATTTAGCAGGGTAGTAGTTCACCGGTGCAGGCTGTGAAGCATCGGGATCAGAGGTGCCCTCAAGTAGCCAGTCTGTTTCTCCCTGATGCCACAAAATGCCATCAAGGGCTGACTTGTGTGGCAAGTCATTAATCGCTGAGACTACCTTTGTCAGAATCCGGTTCATTCCTGTTGCCCCGAGGTCCCAGTGTGAGATTCCTTCACCAGGCTCTGACACCAGAATAAATCCGGTCACCCTTTTTGAATCCAGGGCGGCAAGTTGTTTGCCGAAGTGAAGCGCGAAATTGTTGTGACGGGCGTCCAGCGGGCTATTGGCATCACCATTACCGGGATTTGAGCCCTGGTCCCACGATTGGTAGAGATCGGCGACTTGCCAGCCCTCGCTTGTATAAGCGAAAACCCGGTTGTTTTTAACGTCCAGGGAGCTGCTAACAGTTGTACCCGCGCCAAGTGTATTGGACTGTCCGGTAATCAACACAAGGTCTGTTATGTCCCCCGCGATATATTCTTGTTTGTTTGTAGTACCAGTACCAGTACCAGTACCAGCCGTTACTAAGCAGGATGTGTTGTTTTCCCAGCCATAACCATCGCCGTCCGGATCGGCACTTGCGTTGACACAGTCGGGCTTGGTCTTGGTTGTGACTGTCTCTATATCTCTACCAGCTACAACGCAGCTCGCGTTGTACTCCCAGCCGTAACCATCACCGTCCGGATCAGCATTTTCAGTTTGGCATACAGTCTTGCCTTCGTTGTTTAAGACAACAGTCTGTCCTGAATTACGTTCTAGCTCATTGCCGGCGCCTGACTCTTCATTAATTATGCATGAACTATTGTTCTCCCAACCCCAACCATCCGCGTCATCGTCGCTGGAAAGAAACCGGCAATAAGTTTGCGTGCGTGTGCTCGAAAATGTTTCGGTATCATCCGCATTAACAATACAGGTCGCATTGTTTTCCCAACCCCAGCCGTCATTGTCAGAGTCGAAACTTTCTGATGAACATACTAAGGGAGCGGCTTGTCCCGTTGGTGGTAGCAGCAAGGCCAGTCCTGCTAGAACAAGTAAACTGCTTTTTTTATGTACTCTTCCGAACGACATGTGACACCTTCAATGGAAAATTTCTGAGGATCTATTTTCAGCACTTAGGAAGAATTGTATTGAGTAAGGTACGTCATGACAATAAAACTTTCATTACCATTGTTTATCGAAATTACTTTGACTGTGGCGTTGCCGGAATGAGGAATTTGTGCGCGTTTTTGAGGGACTTCATTACCCCGTCAGCGTAATAAGAATCAAGGCAAGCAAGGGGGCTCGGCTGGTGAGCGAAGCCACGTTTTTTGCCGGTTTTGGGGAAATTTAAATCCAAATTTATGCAGCCGCGCTAGAATATCCGCAAATCTTCGCAATAATGTGAGTAATCCATTTGGGAAATCTGCGGGCGTTGCTTCTGTCCGGATATGATGCTGTCAGCCATCGGCATTGGCACAATATGTTAAGTAAAAACTTGCATAGCATTGATTGGACGGTAGTTAGCCTGCCTGATCGGCATTTTTACTGGCGTGCAAGGGGAAACGGATTGACATATGCGTTTTCGCATGATCAGCAACTGGCAGGCCCGTTTGATCTGCTGATTGCTACCTCGATGGTCGATCTCTGTACCCTGCGTGGGTTTATGCCGCATCTGGCATCTGTTCCTACACTGGTTTATTTTCATGAAAATCAGTTTGTGTATCCAGTGAAACCATCGGGCGGGCGGAACAGCAATATTATTAATGCCCAGTTGACCAGCATCTATAGCGCCTTATGTGCGGATCACATTCTATTTAACTCGCAATTCAATAAAGATTCCTTCTACCAGGGGGCGAGTGCTTTATTGAAGAAGATGCCTGACGGCGTCAAACGCGATCTGCTTGTCCGTCCCCGGGAGTTGTCAACTGTACTTGCAGTGCCGATCACAAGGGATAGTTGCATTGTCGCGTCGGGCGTACCCGCAGGCTTCAACAGTGACAGCGGCCCGCTAGAAATAGTCTGGAACCATCGTTGGGAATACGACAAGCAGCCAGAAGTGTTTTTTAACGCTATGGAAAAACTGCACCACGCAGGCATAGATTTTCGCATACACGTGATGGGACAGTCGTTCAGGGAAGTTCCAGACTGTTTTGCCAAAGCCAGGTTATCGCTGCAAAGTAAAATACTTACGTGGGGTCACCAATCATCGGCAGACTACTATCAAATTTTGCGGCAAGCTCACATCGTCGTATCGACTGCCTTGCATGATTTTCAGGGGCTCAGTTTGCTTGAGGCGATTCATCGGGGGTGTGTTCCCATAGCGCCTGATCGCGTAGCCTACCCGGAATATATCCCAACAGACCTGTTGTACGACATACAGCAAGATGAGGCAGAAAGCCTGTTCGGAAAGTTAGCTGGTCTGTTTGGCAGTCCTCTGCCGCCAGCACCTGATGTCAGCCGGTATTTGGGGGATGGCTTGTTAACGGACTATCAGGTCTTGTTTGAAAATCTTGCGAACAGTCAGTAAGTTTATGTAAGTTAAGGCGCAGAACAGCAGGCAGGCCTTGAGGTGTACGTGACAATAATTTTGGTTTGAAATTTGCTGCTGTGGCCTTCCCGTTTTACTTAGTTGCTGTGAATCCGAATGGATAAAACTACCTTAGCTTGCAGGCACCTGCGGGGGAAATTATCGACCCTTGCTGTTATTGCTTCAATTGCACTTACCGGATGCGATCAGGGAGTTAGTGTTCTCCCTGCGGAAGATATCGACCAACCGCCCATCGCCTACACTGACGCCTATTGGGCAGAACTCGCGCAAAGCTACCCGGCGTTTACCCCTGAACCGGATATCGGTCGGGCACTGCGCCCTGAAGACCGCATAACCGAAGGTCGCTGGAGTCCGGTGATCGACTGGCCGCAAATCGCTAGTGGTGCTTCCAACCTGCCGGATGGTCAAATCATGACCTGGTCATCTACCCAGGAAACCAATTCAAACAGTGGTCCGACCTTCACGCATGGCAGCATCTTTGATCCAGCCACTGGTGAGTTTACGATCAGAAACAATCCTGCTCACGATATGTTTTGCTCTGGTGTGGCGATGTTGTCAGACGGCCAGGTGATGGCAGCGGGTGGTGGAGCAACAATATCAACAACCAGTCTTTACGATAACGATGCCTGGTCACTGCTGCAGAATATGGAACGTCCGCGTTGGTATCCCACTGTCACCACTTTACCTTCAGGGCAGGCATTTGCTTCACTGGGCGATCAGTACCAGTCGTACCCTGAAATTTGGACTGCAGGGCAGGGCTGGCAGCTACAAACCAATATGTCTTTACAGTCAGTGCTGGATGACATTAGCGCCGTAAACGGACAAAGGCACTGGTATCCCGCCTTGAATGTCGCACCTGACGGATCATTGTTTCATCCTGGTCCAACCAGTCAGTTGTTCACTGTGAATCTGGCTAATACTGGCTCAGTGACTCCTCACGGGTCACGTGAGTCGGGTGACCCGTTTCGTTTATACAACACCACCGTTATGTACGATGTAGGAAAAATGTTAATCGCCGGCGGTGGTACGCCAGCGCTTGCAACGGCGATGACTATAGATGTTAATGCTGCATCACCAGTCGTTGCTCCAGCTAGTCCCATGAATTACCCAAGGTCAATGCATAACAGCATAGTCATGCCTGATGGTAAAGTGCTGGTGATTGGGGGGAACAGTTCTGGTGTTCAATTTAGTGATCAGGGCACCCAGTTGGTGCCTGAAATGTGGAATCCTCAAACCGGTGTGTGGCAGGCTATGGCGCCGCACAGCGTGCCGCGTAATTATCACTCTACCGCGCTATTACTGAAGGATGGCCGGGTCGCGGCAATGGGCGGCGGAGTATGCGGTGGTTGTGCCACCAACCATAAAGATGGCGAAATCTATGAGCCCCCCTATTTGTTTAAGCCGGATGGTACTGCCGCCAGCCGACCGATCATTAGTGGTGGGCCAGCACAGGCAAAGGCGGGTGATACAGTCACACTAAGTGGCACCGATGACATCGTAAAGTTTAATATGCTGCGCCTGGTAGCACTAACACACCATCACACGACTGATCAACGACTTGTGCCGGTGTCGTTTCAAAAGCCGGCTACGGGCAGCTATCAGCTAAATATGCCTGATAACCCGAATGTGTTGATTCCCGGTTATTACTGGGTGTTTGGCTTAGATGCTAGTGGGGTGCCGTCGATTGGTCACACGATAAAAATTGGTGTGTCTGCGTTAACTGAAGTGACACCTGTTGAGAAGCCCGTAACCTATGACTACTTTGAAGGTAGCTGGACTGCATTGCCAGATTTCTCTTTGCTTACGCCGGTGGCAAGCGGTACGCTGAGTTCGTTTTCGCTATCCGCTGCGCAACGGGCAGATAACTTTGCCATTCGATACAGCGCAACCCTGACTATTCCTGATGCAGGGTCATACACCTTTTACACGACATCGGATGACGGTAGCCAGCTATTTATAGACGGACAGTTAGTTGTCGACAATGATGGTATTCATGGGGCTGAAGAAAAGCAGGGTACGATCAATCTAACAGCCGGTGATCATAATATTGTGGTGACCATGTTTGAGCAGGCCGGTGGTCAGCTGCTGAATGTTATGTGGTCTGGCGCAGATTTTATAAAAACTGACGTCACCAGCTCTCTTCGCGCCACTGATGACAACGAACCGGTTGTTCCGACCCAACCTTCACAGCAAGCCGTACGTTATGAATTTTATCAGGGAACCTGGAATGTTTTGCCTGTATTTGATTCCCTGACTCCTGTCTCGACTGGTGAATTGAATTCCTTTTCAATCGCAGCTGCTCAGGGAACCGAGAATTTTGCGTTTCGATTCTCGTCGTCGCTTTCAGTACCTGTCGCGGGTGAATATACTTTTTATACCACTTCAGACGATGGAAGCCAGTTATTCATTGATAATCAGTTGATTGTGAATAATGACGGGCTGCATGGTGCGTTGGAAAAACAAGGCAGTGTTAATCTGAGTGCAGGTGAGCATTCTATTGTTGTTACCATGTTCGAGAAAAACGGTGGTGAACTCCTTGATGTGAAATGGTCAGGGCCCGGAATGTCAAAGGGTGATATCACTGCCAGTTTACAAAGTGCTGCGCCTGCAGTTCCGGTCACACCAATCGAACCCGAAACGCCATTAGCCAATAACCTGATTGCCAATTCAACATTTGAAGAAGGTGTTACTGGCTGGAACAGCTGCTCTGCAAATGCGGTGATTTCATCATCTGATCAGGCTTACAGCGGTCAATCTTCACTTGCTGTTCAGGGGTGTGCCTTTAGTGAATTTCAGGTGACTGAAAATGAAAGGTATCGTCTGGATTGTCGTGGACAAGGCAACAGCGCCAGCTATTCAAGTATTACATTATCTTTCTCTGATGCCTTATACAATCAACTTGGTACAGTAGACATCGCCCTTGATTCGCCAGCGTACAAAGACTATTCGCTTGAACTGTTAGCCCCGGCTGGTAGTGTGAACGGCTCTGTCGATTTCTATGCTGAAGGTGCAGCTGCCAATTTTGATGACTGTACGGTTGTAAATGACAATGTTACCCCGACAGATCCAGTGACACCAACTGAGCCGGAAACGCCAGTGACCCCGGTTAATCCCGTGGTACCTGCCAGTAATCTGCTGAGTAACTCAACGTTTGAGCAAGATACTACTGGCTGGGATGTCTGCGCTGCGGATTCTATCATCGGGATATCCAGTCAAAGCAATACGGGGACGCAGGCAATGGCAGTGCAGGGTTGTGCATTTACAGAGTTTCTGCCTGTGGCTGCCCAGTCTTACCGATTAAGCTGTTTTGCACAGGGAAATAGTACCTCCTACTCAAGTATCACCCTGTCTTTCTCTGATGCTGCCTACACAAGGCTTAGCGCTATCGATGTGGTGCTTGATTCTGCAGCTTACAAAGAATATCTGTTGGAGTTCGTCGCACCATCTGGTAGTGCTAATGCTGCTGTGGATTTCTATACAGAGGGTGGTGCTGCCAACTTTGACGATTGCGTAGTTATACCTAACTGACGTTCGCCTTTATTAAATCACTATCCCGATGACACGGGATAGTGAGCCCTTAAGTTTGTGGCCGTTAGTACACTGCTAACGGTGCGCCAGCAGAGCCGGTAGCGCCCTTGATGGACATCGGATTAAAAATATAGGCAAATTCATACACGCCTGCATCTGCCAGTTTTTCAGTTGCAATGTTCTCATGGAGAAAAATTCCGTTCTTGGTGATTAACTCCTGGTGAACAGGAAACGCAAGATCAGGATCCGGGTTAGGCACTACCTCCACTGGCCAGGTATCTGCGCCTGCCAGCGCTATGCCCGCTTCAATCAGATACGCTGCTGCGTCTAAACCGATTCCAGGACAACCGGAATTGAATTTGGCATTGTCTGTTATCCAGTGTTGCCCCCAACCAGTGTGAATCATCACAATATCCCCTTTTCCCGGAGGGGCGGTCCCTTGTTTTTCAAGGGCAGCTTTGATGTCGTCTGCGGTGATTTCTTCTCCTGCCTCAAGTGAACGCCCTTTTAGCGCAACCATGTCGATCAGTACGCCCCGGGTAAAGAATGGCTTGACGTGTTCGAGCCCCAGTTTTTTAACCCCATAGGAACCAATAACCTCGTCAGCTGGTGTTCCGCCGTAAAACTGCTTGTGTTCCCCGCCAATACCGATGTGTGCCAGACCATCGAACTGAGTGCCCACCTGGCCAATCTCAGTGGCCAGAAAGTCATCCATCCAGATAACATCGTTTTTACCCAATGGACCACCGGCCAGTCCACCGGTGCCACGGACAGCGAATACTCTGGCGCCAAACAAAGGCATGTCTGCTTCATAGGTGCGACCGAGGGATACAACAGTGCCAGAAGACATCAGTTTCATTGCCTCCATTGCCTTCTCGGGTGTCATGAGGTTCGAGGCACCAGCCATATCTCCTTCGCCGTAAGGGGATTTGAGCATAGAGTGGCCATCTGCGGCCGCACTATTAAACCCAAGCATGCTGATGCCTATCCCGGTTGCAAGTGCAATTGACTTCAGTACAGGGGATTTGTTTTTCATCGTAGCCTTCCTTCGTTGTTAATAACGGTTGCGCATAGCAAAGCGATACGCAGAAACTGCAGTAGCTTGTGGGTAGGCAGAAGTGATCAGCACGGAACTGTGATTGTCAGCTCTTAGAGCCGAACTTCACTATTCAATCGGCGTTCAGCCACATAAGTGAACAGGGCACGAATCCGCCGTGACCATAACCGTGAGGGTCTGAACGACCTGTATTTTTCCTCCAACTTTACCGCAGTGTTAAGTTACTACGAAAAGCACCCTAAAACAATGCGAAAGTGATTCGTTGAGTGTTGGTACAATAATGGCCATGGCAAATGCTGCCGAGGCGATAATTATTGCCTGACTAAAAACAGGAAGAATAGAGTGTTACTAACGGGTTTTGAAGGTTATGGCG
This sequence comes from Laminaria ephemera, assembly GCA_036873875.1. Lineage (NCBI taxonomy): Eukaryota > Phaeophyceae > Laminariales > Laminariaceae > Laminaria > Laminaria ephemera. Next base: position 36,185 of record JAYJMJ010203861.1, read on the forward strand.
GGCGCACTGACAATCCGTCTGAAGAAATAGCAAAAGCACTTGATGGTACTTCTGTCGGAAACACAACGATCCACGGGCGAGTGCTGCCGGTCACCAATCATAACTTGCGTGATAACATTGTTGATCTAATCAATGAACTAAAACCTTCCGTGGTGTTATGTCTCGGGCTTGCGCCAGGTGAAAAAATGATTCGCCTTGAACGCGCGGCCGCAAATTACTCAAGGTTCGAAATCAAAGATAATGCCGGTGAGGTTTTTCATGGGCCTATCAACCCAGACGGGCCTGCCGCTTATGATTCTACCTTACCAATGGCGAAAATGTTGTCAGCCGTGTTGGAGTGTGGCATTCCGGCGCGTGTATCCAATACTGCTGGTACTTTTTTATGCAATGCAGTGATGTACCATGCGCTGGATTATTGCGCATCACATTACCCGGAAACAAAGTGCGGGTTTATCCATGTTCCTTATAAGCCATCTCAGGTTTCTGATCTTGTGTTAAAGACAAATGAGAGAAGGTCTCTTGAGCTTGAGCAAAGATCTGATCTTTCGTCCATGGCACTTGATACTCAAATTGATGCAGTAAGAGCCATAGCTAAACAAATTTTGTAGTTAATCTATTAAGACTTTCTCTAGTACCTTGCTAGACCTGCAATTTTGATTTCCTGAATGATGATCTATCGCTACAAGCCTTGCCCAATGGGTCGCCGGGATTGGTGGCAAATTTGAAACCCCGGTTCCCTGACCTGCTTAGCCGTTTCTGACGATCATTCAGCCGGACCACCTATGGTGCCGACTCAAGTACATTGACCCCATGCAGGGTCGTTTTAGTGTTCGTCTCGCATGGTAATAATACCAAAGAAATATTCTGAGCTTCTGCTAATTTAATAACCATAGCTTTTGTTGTGGTGTTATTTGGCGTGGTCAATCCACCAACTCCCTGGTGGTTCAGTATCACGTGTAAGGTGCAAAAGTTTGCAGTGAAAGGACTTTTCGCTGCCGCGGTGCAGTTGACCCTCTTGATCATTAATTGCATTGAACGCACTGGTATTGAAGCCGGGCGGAAAAAGGAAAGGAGCTGTTGGTATGATATACGCCGCCATAAAATATTTGCGGGATGAGCTAAATGCCCACCTGATACACCTGGGCAATGTGTCAACAGATATAGTTCTGCTTGACAGCATCCACGAGCCTGATGGCTCAATCTCCCCGAAAATTACCGATAAACTGGTTGTCAGCCTTGTGAATGTTGAGCGTGTATCAGTTCAAGGGCGATCGCCAGTTTCTTACACTTCGGGCGGGGAATCTTTCAGTGCGCACTCCGCGCCACTTAATCTCAATGTGCATGTTTTAGTCGCCGCACGTTTTACAAACTACGCGCAATCTTTAACCTACCTGTCCAGAGCGGCGGCTTTTCTTCAGGCAAGGGCACAAATTTCGTCAGATGCCAGCAACACTCTACCAGACGGTATTGAGAAACTTGATATTCAGCTTGAAAACATGAGCACCCATGAACTCAGCAACCTGTGGGGAATGATGGGGGGAAAACATTTCCCCGCTCTTATGTATCGAATGCGGATGATTACCGTCAATCATCATGATCTTATTCGTGAACTACCGGGAATAACTCAGCTTTCAACCAGTGTTAGTTCATGATTAATTTTGACGAAGTATTCAGGTGTGAGTTAATGCATGAATTCTACTCTGGTCCATCATGGACAAACTTCGATAACTTTGAAGTCATCCCTACACTGGAAACTGTTGAAATTCTAAGGCACGGCAATTGTTTGTTCAAAAAGTCAGGCAGCGGATTTCAGTTGCTATGCGAAGTTGATGGTAACAAACATAAAACCCTGAAGTCGTGGGTTAGCAGTAAACCAAATACGCGTCTCGAGTTTCATATTAAGACACTCGATCAACAATTCCATAATGTTACTTCTTTACTCGAAGTTCGAGACATCGATTCTGACAGCCGAATCGAGAGCACAGAAATTTACCAGTTTATCGGTGGGCATGCAGAAAAACCTGTTGTTAGACTTTGGGAAGCGACCAACATAAGGACTATGAAGCCCGCGTGCATTGTAATTGTTCCATTGGGTGAGCTATTAACAAATACCGCTGTAAATGAAACCTCTCCAAGAATGGTCGTAAGCTTCAAAAGCCGAAGTGTGTATTGGCGTTATAATATTGCTCGCGATAAAGACAGGAATTCTATTCAGGCAATCGTAGACCGAAAAGGGGAGATTGACTTCGTGAGTGTGGATCAATCTAAAGAGGAATCCCATCATTTTAGTCAATTTATAAGTCAACAGAAAATTATACTAAAGGCCCGCTATGAATTACGCCTGGAGCTTCGCGAGCAACAATCAGACGGAAGAGAAGTTGTTTTGATCGACAGGCTTCCGTTTGCAAGTCCAGAAAAATTAAGTAAAGCACCCATCCCGGGATCCGGATTAGTGGCGGATATCTATGTTAATTAAGAAAAGGGAATTCAGTTAATGGCCAAACCAATGAAAACACCAGGCGTTTATATTGTTGAGAAAAACGCCTTTCCAAATTCTATTGTAGAGGTAGAGACGGCGGTCCCTGCGTTTATCGGTTATACCGAGAAAGCGGAGTACAAAGGCGCATCATTGCTAAATAGGCCTAAACAAATTTCATCGCTCAACGAGTTTCACGAATTATTTGGCCACGCACCTCACCCGACTTTTACAATGAAAGCGGTGGTTAGCAAGGATGATAAGCTGGTGGTCGACGGTCGGAAAACCGGTGCTCGGAATGTGGCTGATGCCGTTGGTGTTGCGTTTGCGATAGAAGATACAAGCATTAACGATATTATTACAGCCGCAAGTTCGGTTGTAGCTACGCTGTCACCCTCTGGTGATAAAAGGGTGGATACAGCAACGCAGGACGGGATCGAATTTGTGCTTAGAGCAGTCAATTCTACCGCTGCAGAGTTTTTTGAAGCAATAAACGCGGCCACGAAGTCGATCGCAGATGCTGATAAGGTTATTGAGGCTGCCAAGCTTAAGCCGGACGATAAGAAACTACAAAAAGATGCTGCAAAAGCGACAAAAGCGAAGGCACTCGCGGATGAGGCCAAGGCAGCTGCAGAAGTTGCTGCAAAGGTGGCTGCACCTGCAGCTATCGCCAGTGCCGCAAGCGCAGCGTTTGATGAAGTCGCAGCAAGTACGATGTTAAGGGACAGTGTGGACCTTGCAAGTATGCTTACCCCGTCTGTTGATCTATTACCAGCAGTTGCAAGAATCACAACAAACGATAAACCCTACTACTTTGAGCATACCAGCGGTAAGCATCTGCTGTACTACAGCATGCGTATGTTTTTTCAAAACGGAGGTGGGAAATGTTTCATTGTTTCTGTAGGGGGTTACGATGAAGCTATCACAAAAAAGGCTCTAGAGGATGGTCTGGCACCTTTGATTAAAGAACAGGTTCCGACAATGATTGTTGTGCCTGATGCAGTCCGTCTGACAGCAAAGGAAGAATGCGGTGCTCTTCAATCCAGTGTTCTGAACCATTGCGTAAAGATGGCCAATAGAGTAGCCATTCTCGATGTGTGGAATGGATGGAAAGATATTGAAGATTCTGTTGAAGAGCAGGCCGACAAGAAAGTAATTGAGTATTTCCGGCATGCTGTTGGTACCAATGGCTTGAAGTACGGTGCTGCGTACTACCCATGGCTGGAAACCAGCGTAGTGAGTGAGCGCGACCTGGGAATTGAACATATCGCGAACAAGGAAATACTTGCCGATGTCCTTGCACCGGATCTTGACACGAATGCGCTGGACGAGATTAGAAACACTAAATATACAGCATCAAAGCTACACGATTTGTCGGACGAGGAACGTGAAAGGTTGAAGACACTTAACGACGCAGTTCGTGCGCAATCTCAGGTATACAAAAACATTATAGGTGAGCTCAAGGACAAGCTTAATCTTCTGCCGCCGTCAGCCGCAATGGCTGGAATCTACACCCGTGTAGATAATAACCGCGGCGTATGGAAAGCTCCGGCAAATGTAAGTGTAAGTATGGTGATTAAACCCTCGGTAAGCATAAGTCATGATGAACAGGAAACCCTCAATGTAGACGTGAGAGGAAAGTCTATTAACGCTATCAGAGAGTTTGTTGGCGAAGGCGTTATGGTCTGGGGTGCTCGAACACTCGATGGTAACAGCCTTGACTGGCGATATATAAATGTAAGAAGGACCCTGATTATGCTTGAGGAATCTACACGACTGGCGGCTAAAGCGTTTGTATTTGAACCGAATACAGCCAATACGTGGATCACAA